>KZ308241.1:813196-1058741 GCA_000376725.2 Ladona fulva
TTTTCAAGTCATGAAAGCATACTTTACGTAAATTTCTTATAAAAAATATAAGGACTGATTATCCCCGTGCACTTATATGGGATAATTCATGAAATCTATGTTCAACAATTGCCTTGGTCGTCAAATGGATGGGTTGTTTATTTCAGAAAAAAATTACTAATTTTCCGTGTATTTTATCAAAGTTCTCGCAATTTCGAATTTGTATGAATGATTCACGACTAAAATAAGATTCTATCGTCATTTTCCTTTCTTGAGACACTTGTCTCAATTTCGTAGGATCGTTGTTTCTAATTTAGATTTGTAAAAGAAACCCTCTGCAAGTCATGAAAACATACTTTACGGTCACCTCTTATTGAAACATATTATGGGCTACTGGGCTCTCACCAGGGCCTTTACAGAGATGAGAATAGTTTTCCTGGGGGTTTCAATATCGTAGGAACACAATGCAGTTTGTTTCAGATCTCTTAGTCGAGCCGTTTCGGAGATAAATATGGGAAAGGACAGACGGACGGACGGACAGACATTTGCTTTTTATGTATATGATGATGTTTGATGTGATTTGTTACTGTGACATTTGTTATTATGTTTTCTTAGTTTGTAACAGAATGGGTATATCCCGTCGAATGAATGAATTAATTTTAATAACCATGCTAACGGACTGAGAATGCGCCTGCCCGTTTTCTCGTTTTCGGTCGTGGCGATTCGATACTTTCCGTGATTTTGAAAATAGGATTTTGACCTATAGGAGGAGATCCTCTTCCTCATTTACGAATAGGTTTACGGAGTCGGCCTTTCCTTGTCATATCCCCCCCACGTTCCTTATTCTGAGCACTTTCGCAAATCCCTAGTCCTCTAGTACTACACACTTGCATATTCCAGGGCTGTTGTTCTTTCCAGTCGCTCGAAATTAAGTTATCTTTTCCTTATCTCTTTTCCACAAAGAAATACAACTGCCTTGTCAGCCTAGTAGGTTACGGCAGTCATTTCGTTCTCAGTTGTAATTTTAGGGGATACAACAGCATATTCATTCAGTATCTTCTTGTGAATGAACGCCTTGGAACTCACGGATGAAATGAACGAAATTCTCGCTCCACTATTCATATTTCCCTTTTAAATATAAACTTTGGTATGGAGCCACATTGAAAAGAAGTTTTAAAATTGAGAAGATATTAGTGTTGAATGTATTTTAGAATGAAAGATTGATTATTTTTGATTATTCCAAAAATGAATTTAAAATTCCTTAAAAAAGGCTTTAAAATTTTAAAATCAAGTAGGTAGCAATAATAAAATGATATTTAGTACAAATTTGACGGGAAACGAAATTAATTTGACATCTACTGGAGATTCCGTAATAATCCAGTGATGTTTTATTTTTAATTCGGGATTTTTTAAGGCAATCAATTCACTAACTTTTGTGAGATTAGTTTATATTTGATGTTCTTTGATTCATACTATGTATATATAATCAGATTTTCGTAGCTCATTTTGATATTAGACAATATTTAATTTCAAAAAATAATATTTGGTGCACATTTTTCTGATAAGATATGAAAAATAAGCTATAAGAAAACAAGTTAAGGTATTTAAATTATATCTTTCAAGCTCAAGGTCTTTCAAAATTAAACCCAAATTCGTAAAGGAAGATAATCAATAGGATTAATATTTAGGGATATAAAATTAGCTATTTAACTTAAATTGAAATTATCGGATTTTTCCTCAGAGAATTAATTATTCAGTTGTAATAAAATATTATTATAATCGGTAGCCCCCAGATGGCCATTTGGGTAGCCTTCCGTGACAGCGATCCTCGTTCGATTCTCGGTGGGGTCAACATTTATCGGTATTACCCAGAATCGCGATAAACGTGGGTAGCTATCTGAATTAAGAGGTAGCGGGTTTGGTCCCCAAAATGCAAATAGGATGGCGTGGGAATCGACAGGCTGAATACGTGTCATCCACTGTAAATACCGCCAGACTTTTAAAATTATACACTATCCCTCAAAGGGGTTTTGCGCTAGGACTTTTCTTTGCTTTTTTCTTACAATCGATAACAGTACTGTCAAAAGTGCTTCGAAAAGTTAGGTCATTTCGCTCATGTGGTGTTCCACCAGGAATCGAACCCGAGACGGCTTTCACCAACGGCAAACGCGCCACCTACTTGGCTATTTAAGGTCTTCAAGGTCTTTATTAAGGCGAGATTGAGACTAAAAAGTCTCTTCTTCCATCTAACCTGTCGTCGATGTTATTTTTTAAATATGCATAAATTTGTAAGTAGAAATAGAGAGAAAAACTTAAGAAGAATTTGTGGATATAAAAACCCAAGTAGTAACTAAGGAAAAATATCTCCACAGCAGGAAAACACCCACAGAGAAGCGGGGTGTGAAAAACCAGCGCAAACCTACTGATAGTATAAGCTAAAAGATGTCTAGGAAACTGTATATATACAAAAATCACTTGAGCAGTACTGTAAAAATAATTCACTAAAACGAATTCAGTAAAGCATTAAAAAATATGTCAAACAAAAACATTCTAACATTAAATTCTTTAAAAAATTTAAGTAATAATGTTCAACAGAAATATTACTGAAGAAGCATTGGCACTTGGTTTGGAATTAAGGCATTAAAAACGCAAATAAATCTAGAAACAGAATCTGACCGACATCAGAATACGGGATCGGTTGAGTTAAATTCAGAAGTCCTGTCGAAAGCTTCTCTTTTCTTTGTATGCATGTACATGGAACATCATGAATTATTGATACGAATCCTTTTAGAGGATGCTAATGGATGTAGACAGATTCTTTGGAATGTTTTTATTCGATTAATGAGCGTCTTTTGAACGGCAGTTTGTGAGTGAGATCGCAACTTGATCAAATTTAAAATACGTTAGTGAAGTTTAAAGACATCGAACTTTAATAAAGAAGATTTCAGCGTTCATTAAATTATTTTCTTAATTGAAAGAAAAAATTATCCTTTTCGCAAACACTAACAACTCTGTGGCGTTGTGACTGAAAATTCCTGAAAGAAGCAAATCCAGCTACAGATTAACACGTTCACTCAATTTTGACTCATTTATCAAATATTCATCTAGATTTATGTATGCTCCCAGCAAGCCGCCTTTCGACGTATGGCACGAAGTGTATGCATCATTACTCCACTACTCTAATCGATTACTTTCTCGTATCGTTACTAAGCGACTAATATTTATTTTCATGATTCTTCTCGCTGTATCAAAGCGGCCTATGTAACATGAATACGCAATGCGCTTCCCAGAGCTTCTCTGAATTGCATTAAATAAATTAAACTATACTTCTAAATCTATTATCTTCTAATGATCAACCTGCGTTCTGACTTTTGAATATATTGGGCGGTATAGTTATACTACTTGTTTCGGACAAGGATCGGTCTTCACTTATCTACACAGTACACGGTCTACACAGTAATAAAAAACAACTCAAACAGGTGGCAAAGTGTGCCGTGGAAAACAAAAGGTTGGGAAGTAGTGCCGCACAGGGTCTTTTCCGAATAAAAGTTTTAGGAATTTCTCTGATCTAGAGTCCTTCCCAATTTATAAAGGTGTAACTTACACCATAAATATCGCATAATTTCACTTATCAAGGAAATTAATAATAATAATAATAATAATAAAGCGTCTTTATTTACGGGCGAGATTGAGACTAATTAGTCTCTTCTTACATCTAACCCTTAGTCATTGTACATAGAAAGAAAGAGGTATTGGGAGTTGAACTAAAAAGAAGGCAATAAAAGAAGGAACTACTATATGGGTTTTTTTTTAAACTTAAGTCTGCACTTATGGAAAAAAATAAACTAAAACCCTGCAGGAAAACACCCACGTGAAGGGGGGCGTGAAAAACCTGCGAAACCTACTGACAGTGGCGACTAAAAAATTTAAAATAAGAGAGGAAATTTAGTAAAAGAAAAGTGTCAGTAACAAAGCTGAAAAAAAAGGAAAAAGAAAAGAAAAGCAGACAGAAAGAAATGCATAAAACTTACAAAAAATTCTGACAAAACTGAAAAAAAAAACAACAACAATTATGAAAATACAATTGCAAAAATTTACATAAGAAATTCAAATCAATATACCAATGGTAACGTCAACTTATTCTTCAAGTAGAAATTAATAAAACATAGGGTAAATATCAAGATCATCACAAAAATTACAGTAAAATTAAATAGACACATCAGCCTATTTCTACCAATGGTAATGACAACTTCTCAGACAAACTAGACAAAACATGAAGAAAAAACATGAAGGAAATTGACCATTTACAGGGCATTAAGTTTTAATTTGTTTCTTTTATTTCATTTATTTCTATGATCTTGGTCTTCCGCATACCCTTATTGGTAGCGCGTCCACCTTACCCGAAGAAAGGAACTTAATGCACTTTGTATCTGATTTAGAGATAGTCCAGCCTAAAACAGCTTTGTTTGCTAGCGAGTTCCTGTGCAAATACACACAGGGTCTTCTCTGAATAAATTTTCTGGGAGTCTTTCTGATCGAGTCCTTTCTAAACAATGTGTATTTTACACCCCAAATATCGCCGAATTTCACTTATCAAGGACTTAGCGTTTTACATTTAAACGGAATTTATAGGAATATATTTTTCTCAGTATATATTTTTACTTACTCTTACTCCGCTGGTGCATTCTGAAATTCTACCCTAAAGCTGAAATCCGTAGCTTGCGCAGACAAAGCAGTGAATTGAATTTTTAGGTCTTAAAATATCATAGTGAAAAGAAACCTGTCGCAAAGTTGATTCTTATTTTACAATAGGATTTTTCAAATCAGAATCTTCTTCTCTAATGAGATGAATTTCCCCTGAGTTAAGCCTTCCTCTTAGTCATTCATTCCTGCAATATTTAAACTGTATTCTCACCTTATCATTCGTTTAATTTTAAATCGACAGCCGTTCATATCCATATATTATTTGGAGCTAATATGGTACAGCGACCGATATTGTAGCCTGAGTAAACTGAACGCGGTGCTAGAAGGTGAGAATTTGAGTCACTCGAAATTAGATTTTATTGTAGCGCTGCTGAATTACGCGGTAAAAAAATAATTTCTTTCGTTTACCTCCTGTATTTTCCGTTTTCTACCGCTCTATTCTGTAGTCTCATTTGCGTGAACGTGCTTCTTGTGTGTGTCACGCAACATGTGCGTCCTCCTGTCTTTGTGTACATAGATTATCGTTTGAAAACATACTTACACATTCCAAACCAGTCTAACGTTAACCAGTATAGAACTATAATTCCAACAAAATTCCTAATGACATTCCATATTTTCAGCTCGAGTGAGTTTTTGTTAGATGTTAGTAGTAGTAGTGTTGTTAAAAGTGCTTCGACAGCTTAGGTCATTTCGCACGTAGGCCCCCACCGGGAATCGAACCCGGTACCGCTTTCACTGAAGTCGAACGCGTTGCCCACTTGGCTATCGGGAGCCCTTGTTAGATGTTGCAAGAACGTATGAATTGGCACCAATTCTCATTGTCTGTACAGAGGGGCTTTTCTTTTGTTTTGATGTCCCTTTTCTTTGTTATTGCTTTTACTAAGATCTATGCGAGATAATTTTCACTGATTACTTCTTTTGAATCTTTGTTCTCACAGCCCCTGATTTAGACACCCAGGAATGAAAGCCTTTGTTTGGTTGGCAGAGGATCTTCTTCGACCGTCGGAAATACGGCGCGAGAGGATTCCACAGCTGAGGGAAATATAAGAAATATCGGCCCTTGGATTGTTGGTTGCAATTTGACCGAAAGTACTGTACTGGTGGCTGTCTTCGCGGCTAGAAAGGTTCTCGTCAAGGACGACGCAAGTCCTTCCGACCTTCTTCGCCCGTAGCAAACGTGAAGGGGCAAAATAAGGCAGTGATAATTCAGTGCTGTGTGAGTGTGAAAGTCAGTAAGCATTAATATTTAGGATGTGCAATATTGAATTTTAAGTGTTAGTGTGCGTGAATGGCAGTACAGGAATCAATACACCTGAGGAATGCTCTGCTTGGGAAACTTCTTTCGAGGTACGTATGTTCAATTTTCATCTTTTCTGGTGATTGGCATCATAGGTCCTTCTTAAAAGCAAAACTGGTTACTCTGGTTCTCTTATGTTAGTTACACGATGGAACTAAGGACAGAGCGAGAAACTTGTCTAATTCTGTATCATCTGTTCTGTGAAAACACACTTTATAAGTTAATCGAGTGAGGATGATCACGCGTTGAATACACTATTCGGTGCTTTAAGCTGAAAATTACTTTCTGATTCCTTTATTTCAACCAGATTTGATTTACCGTTAAAGAATCCCATAATGGCGAATCAGGGGAAAATCCAGATATGAATAGCGAAATCAGTACTCTTGTCACTCGTCATTGATGGTTTGCAGGGTGACTGTGAATGTAAATCCCGATTGGGGTTATTTACAGAGAGGACACAAGGCCGTTGATGCCAGACCCTGCTTTTAGATTTTTGTATTTTGTATATTCGAGTTTGAAGTTACATAAAAACTAAACTGCCAACCCAAAAGAGAAACAAGACCTACCAAATTTTAGTGTTTCATCATCTCAAAAATGGGCACTTTTTCCATTCTGGTTTGTATTTTATCAGTGATAAAACATCAACCAGATACAAACAAAAATGTTTGCACTGCATTGTTGAACACGGTATAAAAATTTCTAAATGTCGGTGCATCTTGTCTTCTTTGGGGTTATTAATTTAATTTTCATTCAACTCCAAACTCTAGTATCTAAAATAATAAAATCTGACTGTAAGTAATTTTCATTCGCTAAGTATGCATCTAATCATCAGCTGAGTCCGATGACTAGATGCATACTTTAACTCATATTTTTGTATAGATATTTAATCATCAGTATATATTTTAACCCTCTCCTCTGGTATCCCCTAATGCACATTTTCTATATCATATACTACCATAGGCTTTAGTGAGATTCCCAAGTATAATATGTTGCTAGATAGAGTTATCACTTAACAGCTATTTACATTGAGGAAGGTACATGCATAAGTCTAATATGATCATATATAAGGAGATGATATCTTAGAATCCATTTTTTTCCTCCACATCCATAGATTCCTCATCGATTTCCTTTTCGGATTTTCCTCATGGACAAAGCCAGGATTTGTCCATGAGGGGCATTTAGACCAACTGCTTACTGCATTGCCTTCAATCCAGGGGCAGGAATAGTTCCCAAAATCTAATGAAAATAGAAACTGATTAATTTTACCATGTGTAACCTGCGAACAACCAGCGTTGTTTGTGTGGTATGATTGCAATAGGCTATCCTTTTGCGTGCTTTCCTTCATCGTTGGCCTTTTCTCATGAAGTGGGGGGTTGAACCACCATAACCACCCCCTTGGCTACGTCTGAGACCATATTTTGCTCCTACTTCTCACTCTTTTCTAGAAATAGATTTCATCATTGTCTTCGCTGATTACGGATTTCTCTATGACGTGGCCATAACGATTATTCGTCAAAACGGGTCGTGTCTATTTGAAAAATAAATCTTAGCGGAAAAGTACGATTAAACGTTTCCATTTGCTTTGCCATTATAAATCTCCGCTGCACCTCTCCTTGTTCTGTGAAGTTAATCTCTCTCTAATTAACCTTTATTTTTTTTAACTTCAAATTGCTTTCGCCCCCTTTCTCCCTTCCTCAATCCATTCCTCCTTGCAGCTCCTTCCTCCATTCTACCCTTCCCTCCCTTCGCCCTCAACGGCCTCACCTCTAAAAACTCACTTCCTCTGCAGGGCGTAGTCACACTTGACCTTTGACCGCAAGCGCAGGGAAATGGTGAGAGGGCACGTTAGAAGATAGGGAAGGTGAAGAGAGAAAGTGGATGTGTTTGCGAGCGACTAGTAGAATACACCTTTTACTTTGATTTGAGGATTTTTTCAGACGGAGATTATTGAGTGAAATAAGAAAGGTGAGGCGAGAGAGATCGGGTAGGACTGCCTCATCATTTTCTCCATTTTCAGAAATCACGCCCGTTTCGCCGATATATGACGCTTCTTTTTTAGTTTATGCGTGTAGGTTAATAATGTATCGAGCGATTTTTTGAAAATGCACGATCTTCCTGACATCATAAAGCTTAGGGACAACTCATGAATTGAGAATAATGAACGGACACTGGAACTGAATTCTGTTGGAATGACAATACTATGGCGTTGAATGAAAATTATGATGGCGCGGAACGCGAAAATCGGTGATAAGGAAAATAAATGTTCATAAAAGATGAATAATTAATAATGCTTATTTGAGCATATGCAATATAATTCCTAAAGTAGGATTTGATTTATTGAATTCTTGAGATTTTAAATTCATATCCATGGGTGTCTTCGATATTTAATCAACCACGATTGCTGCATATTAACCATTAATGCAATCTCTGAAGCCATTGGGAATTTCTCATACCAAACAAATTTTGAATGTAATGTGTGAAATGCAAGAAAATGTAAAAGTTTATAATATTCTGGATGGTATTGTCAATAAAGTCCTCCAATTAAGTATATTAATATCTGTTTCTAAAATACCGTTGAACTTCAATGCAGATTACACCATTGGCAGTGGTAGTAGTAGTTATTGTTGAAAGTACTTCGTCAGTTGAGGTTATTTCGCACACATGAGCTTACTCCGGTAATCGAACCCGGGATTTCTTTCACCATAGACGATCGCTCTATCCACTTCGCTATCCGGGATCGCAGATAAAAAGCGGAATTGGTTGAAATTTTTCCAGACTATAATTTTTCTGATTCTTATGAGTAGAATTTCAGAATAATCTATTCTTATCTCCCTATATGAGTACCCACGATTCCTAATCTTAATTCATAAATTCTGGTAAAATTTGATCGATTATTGGTGTAAGCAGCAATTATAAGTAAAAGAATTAAGTGACGAATTAATAAGAATTAAGTTAATACTATCTTAGTATTGGTATTATTGTTTAGAGTGTTTCCACAGATGAGATCGTTTAGCGTGAATGCGGTCCCACCAAGAATTGAACCTGGCACCGTTTTCATCAAAGCCGAACGCGTTACCCACTTGGCTATCCGAGAGATTCAACCCCTTCCGAATGATGCATGAATCAAAGGTGCATTCTGCGCTACAACGTAGCAAATGTTATTATTTTATTATTATTTATTTACTTATTCTGGAGTTCTTTCGAATTACAACAAATCAGTGGCTATTTCTATTCTATTCTTATTTTAAGATGCATGTGAAGGTCACGCTTGAACTGGTCCGCTGACTGAACGTGTAAAAGAGACACGTTTCTCTGCCCCGTTCAGATTTTGGAATTGAAGCTCGAGATTTTCTCCAATCAATTTAAAGAAGCGAAAACTTGCGGGGCAATAAATTAGCCAAATCATAACCGAGTGTAAATGCAGTGGCCAAAAAGATCTCTCCTCGATTCGCGGAATAAAGCCGTGTTGGAAACGGGCTTATAAGCATCCGCTGCCCACCCTGTATTATGTACTGAACGAAAATTCATGCCAAAATCATGTGATTTCTGGGGTTTTGCGAGCAATCGATTATCAGAGCACATACAGACGAGCGGTTTAATAATCCTGCAATGCAGCTCCTACTTTTAATCGGACGAGTCCCNAAAGAAAAAAATCCTAACAATAATCCAAACATGGACAAAAGAAATATTCTAAATGCAGTATATAAAATATTGCTAATATAAACTAATATTTCCCTAACGAATAAATAATCAAGAAGAATTTACATATTTTTTTTAGTTTTACCTTTTGGTGATGAAATAAATCCTGAGAAAATATGATAAAGGTCTTACTGTTAGTGTGATGTTTCCATTATCTTTCCGCCTCTTTGACATAAATTTGGTTGTTATCTCCTAATACAAATGTGTCAAAGAATCTTAGAAAACACGGAAACGAGAGATAATTGCAAGGCAAGCGATAATTGCGAGCTATTTGATAAACACAATAGAATTGCAGTTATGACCTCCCCCCAGTACTGACCACCTGCTTAATATGACCAGTTGGACCGCCTTAGATGTACAACAAAGTACACGTAATGATAATCTTTGCGTATAGTGGCCACCTGACTATTGTGACCAAAATACACCCGTGAGAGAACTCTCTCGATGAAATACTCCTTCTTTAAGGAGACCGATTAAATAATGACGTCTCATACATTTTCTTTCCTAATCCATCCAGAGTTTGTTAACTACGATATCGTCTTTCAGAACCTCTCAGAAAACTTGTAATAAAACTTTAAAGAACTCAAAATTCCTGCATTAGTATCTGTAGGCTCCATCATCCATCATCTGTAAGCTCAAAAAGAGAGACCATGTTTCCAAAGTTTAGCGTCAGCTAGGATGTCTAATGCTCGAATCTGGAAGAGACGACCATTCCATTCCTTACAGTTCTTCTCAATCAAAATCCAGCCAGCCAGTACCAGCTTGAGTACTTGCCGTGTAATTTCCGAACGACTAACAGCATTCGCAGTCTCAAAACCAGGAGGAAACACCTCCAAATACCAAAACACAGAACCGAAATTTATAACAAACCTTTCCATGCTTCCGTATGTAGGCTATGGAATCTCATTTTCATATTTTATAATTTTTTTCAAATGTAACATTACCAATTGTACTGTGTTTCCCTTTTCTTTCTGCGTTATATTTTCATTATGTATCAGTGCTTTAATTTTAATTGATTTTGAATCCCTTTTTTGTCTTTTCTTCTATTATCGATGGGTTAAATGTAAGACGGTACCAATTTGTCCCAATTTCGCCCGAAAATAAAGTCTTATGTACATCTACATCTACATAAGTACCCTGCAAGCCGCCTTTCGGGATATGGCAGGGGGTTCATGCACTCTACTTCACTAAACGATTGGTTTCGCGTATCGTTCGCGGAAAAAATGAATGTTTGAAACGACTTGTACTAGCATCTACTTCTCTGATTTTCCTCGCAGTATCAGAACGGCCTATATAATGTAGCTATATATACGTAAATGCCCAATCTTCGAATTCCTCGAAGAAGGGAAAGAAAATAAAAGTCCTCAATCATAGAACCAATATACATGACACTCAATTTCTTCCCTCAATCCCTTTACCAATATGCGCACCCCGCGGTAATACTTTCACTTTTCTCAACTTGATCAAAAACGATTACACTTTTTTATTTCATTATTGGTAATCAATCGATTGGTTTCTCCTAACTCCCTCGTCTCTGGCCATGCTGAATTCTAAAATCGTTTTGTAGTTTTCCACTGATCAATTAGTGTATCTTTCTGTTATTTTGCTTATTTTTATTCCAACATTTAAATCTTATAAAATTACTCGTATATTAAATGTTTCAAAATAATTTTACTGCGGGGGTTTTTTAAATTCTTATAAACCTAATCTTACTTTAGTGATCGCCACTTTCGATCTTCCTCATACACCCTGTAACTTAATGTTACAGCAACTGATAATATAATTAAGGCAATGGAATAGACCACATGTAAATAATGTGGTGGAGTACTTAAAGTGGAGCACAAATATTCGAAAAATTTGCGGTGAAGCAACTAAAAAGTTCGGTTTTATAAAGCGCATTGTAGGTAGATGCGATGAAGAGCGATATTATTTCACCTTAAACAGGCCCAACTGGAATATGCGGAAAGTGTATGGGATCCAGCGGATGAGACGAATACTCACGAACTCGAGATAGTGCTCCTTGTGATAAGTTTTGTATCCAATGCGCAAGAAAAAATGATTTGTTAAAAAGTGTTAAGATAAAAAAGCAAGCGTTACGAAAATGCTCTCCGACGATGGTTGGGAATCATTGAAAGAAAGGAGATTAGAAGCTAGGCTGCGATTGCTTGATAAGTTTAGAGGAAGTATATTTGCAGAAGACGTAATTGGAATTATGCAACCCCTGCTACTTCATCTGATCCGACAATGAGCGTAAAATAAGAGAAGTAGAGGTGAGCAAGTCGTTTTAGGGACTCATTCTTTCCGCGAACGATACGCGACAACAATAGGCTAAAGTGGAACTCAAACGCTTGGTGTTAACACCCCCTGCCACACGCCGAATTGCGGCTTGCAGGGTATTTATGTAGATGTACGATAGATCCAGTATATTAAGTATTGAGTTTACGCGTAATTTTCTTAAAACATAAACATGAGCCCATAATTAGATTTTTATATTCTGCTCAATTTTTGATCTTCGCATATGATAAAATGTCATCAAGCACTTCTAGATATTTCAGATATGATTATATCTCATCCAACTAATATTTTTGAGTATGACTTATATTTTCCCGTAAGCTTTAATGGGAACATGGGCTTTTCAGGCTTCGTTGTCAGCTTGATATTTCCATTATCAAAATCTTAAATAGAAAAACAGAGCCGTAAGAAGTTAGAGGTAATACATGTTTCACTTTAAATCACTCGTTTCATTCTCTCCTGAATTTAACTATTATATTCTTCCTCTCGAAAAGCGCAATTTTGGAACTTCTAAATCTCTTGAAATTAAAGCCCCATGACATGCACATGATGACCATGATTTATCTTTATTAATAACATGTTAACATGCAATCAATTTTTCGTTGAAAATAGTATCCTATGTCTTTGAATTATTTTGCCTAAGGCTGATTAGAACCTTATTCCGTTCCTCCATTAGCTAGGAAATAAAATAGGGAATAAGACTCCTCGAGATAAGAAGTGAATTATTTTACAATTGCTTTCCTTCTTTACCCAGAATTCAATGAGCTGAAAATGCCCCGTGAATGCAGAGCGTTTACCTTCTGAATAATCCTTACCAAAGCACTCAATAACGAAAGGTGAGAATGAATATTGGCTCTCGTAATTAAGAATGTTCAGCAGTAACTCTGGTTTGCTCATTCGCTTTCAAATTATCACAATCGCCAATAAAAATTGATAAAATAATAAATGAATCATACGCTTTCTCGTTACTGCACCGAAAGGCGACTTAGATTATTTGAATCTACTAATTCGGTCTCGACTTTGTGGTAGTTCTCCATTATAAATATTAAAGATAGAACACTTCTACCGTTACCACCAAAAATATTTATTCCACGACCATGGTTTCGACCCTTCGGGTCATCTTCAGGTGAGGATTCTTCATCATTCTTCGTCAACCTGAAGATGACCCGAAGGGTCGAAACCATGGTCGTGGAATAAATATTTTTGGTGGTAACGGTAGAAGTGTTCTATCTTTAATATTTATAATGGAGAACTACCACAAAGTCGAGACCGAATTAGTAGATTCAAATAATCTAAGTCGCCTTTCGGTGCAGTAACGAGAAAGCGTATGATTCATTTATTATTTTATCAATTTTTATTGGCGATTGTGATAATTTGAAAGCGAATGAGCAAACCAGAGTTACTGCTGAACATTCTTAATTACGAGAGCCAATATTCATTCTCACCTTTCGTTATTGAGTGCTTTGGTAAGGATTATTCAGAAGGTAAACGCTCTGCATTCACGGGGCATTTTCAGCTCATTGAATTCTGGGTAAAGAAGGAAAGCAATTGTAAAATAATTCACTTCTTATCTCGAGGAGTCTTATTCCCTATTTTATTTCCTAGCTAATGGAGGAACGGAATAAGGTTCTAATCAGCCTTAGGCAAAATAATTCAAAGACATAGGATACTATTTTCAACGAAAAATTGATTGCATGTTAACATGTTATTAATAAAGATAAATCATGGTCATCATGTGCATGTCATGGGGCTTTAATTTCAAGAGATTTAGAAGTTCCAAAATTGCGCTTTTCGAGAGGAAGAATATAATAGTTAAATTCAGGAGAGAATGAAACGAGTGATTTAAAGTGAAACATGTATTACCTCTAACTTCTTACGGCTCTGTTTTTCTATTTAAGATTTTGATAATGGAAATATCAAGCTGACAACGAAGCCTGAAAAGCCCATGTTCCCATTAAAACTTACGGGAAAATATAAGTCATACTCAAAAATATTAGTTGGATGAGATATAATCATATCTGAAATATCTAGAACTGCTTGATGACATTTTATCATATGCGAAGATCAAAAATTGNTACGCGGGAAATTTTTGAGGGGAAGGAATAAAGGATGCAAGTTTTTGCTTCAAATTTTCTCAATAACATTAATTTAATTTTACAAGTGATCAATTCCGAGAATTTAAGGGCATGATCAATGATACCCATAGATGAGTCGGTGAAGCAATAGGAAACCAATACTTATACTAAATTATGTGAAGAGAGCCGAGGATAACGGTGTGGTCTTACTAGAATTATGAAGGAAACAGAAGTTAGAATTGTAAAGGAAACCAGGAAAGATCGTGTGAATTAATGTTAAAAAAAGTCGAACATCAAAGTAACCGTAGAAAATTAAAAAAATAGAAATCCAATCGCATGATTGAAAGTGTGTGTAATATGTTGGATGTTTGTGATTGAAAAATAAATATTCATTGGATGAAAATTAATCCTCATAAATAATAAGTAAAATTTTGATAAGGAAGTTTCGCTTCCTGCGTTTCATCTAGACACAGAGATTATGTGAAATAAATCTGTTCCATGTATAGATAGCTTCAATAGTAGAAATAATAATAAAAAATCATTAACGGTAATGAAAATAAATGATAGGATGTATGAGGAGTAAGCAAAGCGATTTAATAAGATTACAAGATTAAGAGCTTTTGTAGAGGAAGTATGGAGAGAGATGATGAATGACGAAACGAATGAAACCCGAAAGTAGAGAACCAAATACGAGCTAAATTTACGATAATATCTGATAAAAAGGAAAACAAAAGGTTAGAAGGAAGGTACGCAGCAACAAAGTTATTTTAAGCAGTGTTCCGTAATTCCGACCTGATTTTATACCTGACCACAAAGGATGATACTTCATATTTTTCACTTGCGTCGAGGATTAAGTCTGCCAGGCATGTTTAGTAGAAAACTGTATTTATATATTTTCTGCGACTTTGCTTTGGTATTCTCATTATACTTAATTATCAACTAACAGTTTTGATATTTAGCTAATGTTTTGCAGTACAGGTTTTGAGTTGAGTTAACCACTCAGCAGAATTTCACCGCTGCATATTTTACGCTGATTATAATAGATGAAAAATCATCCCCTTTTATAACAAAGGGTTAGATGTAAGAGGAGACTTTTTAGTCTCAATCTCTCCCTGAATAAAGACGTATTCTAAAGACGTATTCACTTACACAGGATTTCTCGTTTCCCTCTCCCAAATGAAAGTTGAAATTATAAAACCATAGGAAAAGTCTAATCCAGAATTTCATAGGTATAAAAAAGGCAAGTTATCCTGTAAACTATGTACAGAAATTTCTTAGCCCAACGAAAACGTATTATAACAAAAAAGAAGGCGAGAGAGTAAAAGCCTAGGGAATAAGGGGACCATAATGGCTGGGAAGCCTTGCTCTAGAGAGAATCTTGAAAACTATAGTTTGTTATCATAAATAGTAAATTTTGATTCTACAACCCGATAATGTTCCAGAGCATATAAAAACTTAGCTATGTGCGCATATCTATCTTAATGGGCTAACTGAAACTGCATCACTCGATCAGGAAGTAAATATCTTACATCGAACCCAATTTCCTAAAATGAAAATCTGATCTTTCCGTGTCGGAATTTTCCACAATCCCGAAAAAAGATGTACGGATGTGGAAAGAGAAAAGAGCGATAAAAATAGAGTAAGATTAAAGAAAGAGAAAAAGAGAAAGGAGTGGAGAGAAATGAGAAGAGGGTGGGTTTAGTGTTTCAGTAAGTTTTGGGTAGGGGGCAGGTCTGTTGCGTGAAGCGAAAGATTAATAGCGACTCTTTTGAACCGGCCTTGGCCAACACTTGCGAGCCCAGCCTCTCTCTCTCTCATCTCTCCTCCCACTACCGATCTTTTTCTCTTCTCTACACCCTCAAACTTCAAATTCCGACGCTCCACCCCCGACTCATAACTACAAAATAAGCAGAATCGAAAGGGGCGCCTATTTCCGCAGCATCTGCGGTAACCCCTCCACATTCTTTAACAAGACGGAATCCTCTTATCTTCAGGAACAGTTTATCTGTGGATTTCCAACCAAATATCGTAAGTATACGTTCCAGATGAAGCTGATTATATTCTGAATCACTCATTGGGTAATATTGGAGGAAGAATTTGAAACGGAAGACCGAAATATATCTTCAATCGCAATCCTTTCAAACACCAACGTTTTTACTTGGAATTAAAGATGATTATCAGAGTTCTTTAATTTACCCAATGTTTTCTATGTTTGACATCCCTCCCTAAGCTTAATTTCTACGTTAATAAATTTAAATGCACCTACTGCACAAAAATTCAGTGATTATGAGAGAAAACATTGTGAAATAAGATGGTAGAACTAACACTTTAATTTAAACAGTACCGCAATAAACTTATTTATAAATTATTGTAAAAATATTATATTGTATAAATTGAAGTGTTAGTTCTACCATCTTATTTCATTCTGGCATGGCGTACCACTAAGTGAAAGACCGAAACCATCAACCTTAAAGAGAAAACATTCTTCCATTCTCCAATACAAGACCCTCCTTTGTACTCTCGGTGGTATTCATTGCCTTTAAATTCTGATTTCCAAATTACTTTTCAAGTAAAACTTTTACATTTTTCAAACACGGAAATGGCTCCGTTATTAATCCAATATTTACGTTAAAAACACTGACTGGCTAACTTGACGTTAATACAAAGCTGATTGTATTTTCTAAAGTATAACAAAAATTATGTTTGCCTAAAGACGCAAAGGTACCAGCATATTTATAAATTATAAAAGAGAGTGTCTTGGCGACCTTTGAAGCATATTCAATAAAAGTTAAGACGTATGAGAGGTATGATATTCACGAAATATTTATAATACATATTTTAATCCCTCTTAGCTAAATGAGAGAAAATGCATGACCGGCTCTACAGTTTTAGAGTACATGTTAAAGGAAACTTTTAAGATTCAGCTTGTATTTCATGTGCAATGCTCTAGTCTGAATTCAGAAACGTAGGTAGAATTTCGAAGGAGTTAAAGAGGATCAATGAAAATCGAGAGAGTGTCAAGGCATTTGGCTAACGGCCCAAATTCAAACAATTCTCTCGAAATATTAGACTACGCGGGAAATTTTTGAGGGGAAGGAATAAAGGTTTCCATAAAAGTCAATTAACTAATTAATGATCTCCCTGATCAAAGATTTTTAACGTTTGATATGTGCAAATTGAATAAACACAGGTGGAGCGAAGAGGAGCGAGGAATATTTGAGAGGGGCTGTGACCCCACGTTAGGTATATCTCTGGTTATTTATATTAAATCGTACGGCCCTAAGTTATATCCCCGTTAAAGATTTTATCTAGATTAATTCCTTCTTAAGTTATTATCTTTAATTTTAGCCTATAAAAGCTATATCGATTATTCATCAGTAAAGAGATAAACTTCTAGGCATGCGTTTGACCTCTTCATTGGCGTTCTTCCTTGAAAACCTTCCCTTTCATGTCAGTTTTGAAAAAGGAAAAGGATCGCGAGAAAAACTTAACTAGTCTCCTTACTTGAAATTACCGACTTAAATTGAAAGGGGCGGAGAAGACGATTTCTGAGTTGTGTTCTATTAATTACGGTCGAAATTTGTAGGGGATACCAGTAGCAAGATTATATACATTCAGAACTTCTCCTAACAACTTCAATGAAATGAATTATTCCTTTATTATTCCTATATATTCTTATATTAGTACCTTCATTTTCGAAAATCAAGCTCTCATTGCCTTTTCATATCTGTGGAGGTTAATAAACACGACTAGAATTATGACGAAGTACCGGAGACTTCAACGCCTGAATGTACAATCCACTTCGCTATGCGAATCCCGGTTTCTTTTGCATATGTGAACGATTTTAAACCTCAACTCGGGCATCGAATCGATCCAATGAATCACCCAATCGAAATATTTCACGTGTGCATTCTCCATCGGATCTCTCTCGGAGGCGTCGGAAAAAAAGACCCCTCGCCATCACACCGACTCTCTCTTTCAAGGGCCAACGCGATCCTTCTCCTCTTGCGTTGGCCTTGGCAACATTTGGGTAATATTCGTGACCAGCCGGTGGAGAGAAGCGTGGCATTGAAATTGCGCACGACAAGAGTCTTGCGGCGGCCATGTTGCCAAGTGTTCCCGCACGCAATTGCCGCATCGCCTCGGAGAACACCCCGGGCACCGCGGCGAGCTCTCCGGAGGTGCCGGACTCGCGTCAACATTCGCGGACCGTCCGAAACCATCCGGAGTCGGATGCCATTTTGAATTTCAGGATCCTTGCTTAAATCTGTTCATGCTTCCGTATTTTGATTAATGGAATATCTTTCGTTTGTCTTTCGCAACAAGATGGAGGAAAACGAATGATTGTTAATTCTGTATTTTCATTTATGGTGAATACCAGGGCCTTGCTGTGATAACTTGAGGGCAGTTGGATAAATGAGACTTTTTGAATGAGATTTTAAGAAAGAGATGAATGAATGAAAGAGATCTGTTACCTTTAGGTGAATGAATCTTTAGTTTACTGTTGTAATTTCCGTATTTTCATTTATGATGCACGCCAGGGCCTTGCTAAGATGGGGCAGTTGAATAAATTAGGCTCTTCGAATGAGAGTTAAGGAAAGAGATGAAGAATATGCTGCTTTAAAGCCACATGCGGCCTTTTCAGGTGTTCATTGCGATATATTCTTTACTGAATACATAACAGAATTCAATAAATGAATGAAGAATTACGTTTTCACGCATCCTTTATTATGTTAGGTGAAAGTTAATTGGGAAATAAGGTTTATGTATCGATTAACATTGCATTCAAGGCTGTGATAATATGAAAGTTACTAAGTTATGAATGACATTCATAGTGGAAATCATTTTCGTGTCTCCTGGTTAAATGCAATGGAAAGTGGTGATTGTGGAGTAATCGTGCGGAATTTAGGTGTACTTTTTCCCATTCATAGCATTCTGGCTTGGTAAGGGAGAAAAAGTAATTTACCTCACTAAAAAGCCTCACCTCATCTCCAGAGCTTTCGGTAGGTAATAGATTTGAGTTAAGGTTCCGACCGCTCTCTAGACTGATTATATTATTACATTACTATACTAACAGAATCTTCCTCGTCGTAACAATATTCACAGAGATGAACGGAACTCTTCAAAAAGACGTGGTCAGCTGATTTGCCCAAATTCTATTCAATAAGTAATGGTAAGTTCAAATTAATCATCCAAATAATTTTATGGTATAATCTCATCGAGTTAAAGATCGCTGTCTATTGTGTTACAAATGAAAATAAAATCGATAGTGATGTTACGGCTCTACTCCTTTCAGAGCATGTAAACCATGCGTTTCTCATTCCTTATATATTCTACTCTTTTCATTAAAAGCACGACTCAAAGGGTGGCTCGTGTGTATTGCCAGAAATGATGAAGTCTTTGTAATGATCAACTAAGTGCAAATTTGAATTTAATAATTGGCTCAAATTCCCCTTGATTCTAAGAACAATTCAATTCTACATATCCAACGACAATTTCGTAACCTCATTACCTTTCCTGTTCTGATAATGCTGTTCCGTTCCAACACATTTTGATTTTTAAATGTTAACTTTTTCTCATTTTGACACACTCGTAACTAAATTAGCTAGTGGCTCTATGAACGGCTACATACAACTAATAATTGTATGCAAATATCTAGATGTAACTAAAGGCTGTATTCATTCCAGATAATTTTTGGCGAAGGGTATATACCGATAAGTTAACGAACAGGTGAAAATTATCCCCAGCCGTTGGTTGGTGCCGTTCTTTCCTGTAGCTGTTTCTAGGAGCGGTCTTCCATTTATAGGTAATTTACATCATTAAGCTGTCTGTTAGGATTTGTGATGGATATATAATTTAATCGACGAATTAATTCATTCCGTAATTGTTCCATATAAATTGATTCCGTTAGGAAATATCTAGTCTACTTATACCGCCTTTTGATTTTTCAGAAATGCGTGACAAGATTTTAATATATAGCGTACTAAAATGTGATATTACGAGTGAAAAAAGAGAATTCATGAGTAACTGTTGTTTACTGACTCGAAGAATGATTGACTTACGTTCCACTGTCCAAAAATTTCGTTAAACTTCATCTGCCAAATGATGACGATATGCAGTTTTAATAATAACTTCATAATCTTATTTTTACTATTGCGAATGAAGTAGAGATACCAAAAAAGTGGGAGTTATCAATTCACAGCCTTAACGGTAAACAATGACTCTTGTACCAGTTAATCTATCCTTTTTCCATCTTACGCAACGGTCTATCTTAACTACGATAGCAGTAAATATTGTGATGAATGGATGCACACTTTTCGAAGTAACTTTACATTTGTTAAAATTAGGGAATGAACAAATTAAAAGTAAGTTGGTTTAAAGAAGAATCATCCACCACTTTTTTGCTTTTCCTTAGTTCACATCTTCATTCTTTATTTTCTCCATTTGTATTTTCATTTCTTAGGATTTATATTTTATTTTACCTTGCTTGCGTGACTTTTTAAACTTCTCCATGGGTGTTTTCCCTCAATTTGGCTTGTTTTGTCAACCTTAATCTGCAAAAATTTTTTATCAACTTTCTCTCTTATTTTTTACATTTATTTATAAACCGCCGTAGATATTACATACGAAATCAGGTGGAAGAGGAGCCCACTTAGACCTAACCTCGCTAATAATGCTCTCATCTATCTATCTATCTAACTATCTATCTATCTAACTATCTATCTATATTTCAGCCTTCTAGCGTTGCACGAAAGGTTGAAGTTTTCATTTGGAAACACATTAGCAATCTCATACTTCCACATTCTTGTTACCGAGGGATCTTTATTTTACTTTGAGTAATTCTAAGCTACTTTAATGTACAATATGGAAGGTTCAGGTAAATTTCGAGCATCATTGCAAATATAAGAATTTGATCTCATCCTTAGGCATACCTCCGGAAAGCATTGTCTCTCTCATTCGACTCTTTGTCATTCGGACATCGGAAAAATACTTTTTGGAATTAGGTATAGGATGATATTTATATTCCGTATATTTATTATATAATATTTAGAATATTCTTTCAATTGCTCTAAATGTATCAAACACTCGGACGCAATCCATATTTTTCTATCATATTCATCTAATAAAATTTTCTATTTATAGTTTTTTCATGGTTTTATAAACGCAAATCAGCCTCAAATATCTTGATGGCTACATAAACGTTGAGGTAACTTCTCTCTCAAGTTTACGCATGGCGTCTTATACCTATATCTGTTTCCTTGTTTGGACATTTCATTTTCTTTTCGAATGAAATTATTATTCAACTGTTACATTATCACTATCTTAGTTTTCAACTGTTATCCTAGTATTCAACTGTTATTTTCAATTTCACTATTTTCACTATATACTTTGCCTGATTCATAAAATATTAGTCGTAAATGAAAAATATTTCACGTGTGCATTCTCCATCGGATCTCTCTCGGAGGCGTCGGAAAAAAAGACCCCTCGCCATCACACCGACTCTCTCTTTCAAGGGCCNCATCATGTGCGCACAGTATTGTATTATCAGATACCTAACGGGTGGAGCACTTAGTTATTACCAAGGATGTTGGACAACGTCCGGCTGCATCAGTTGTTCAAATCCTATCGAAAGAGTAAAAAAGCAATGAAAGTGAATGGAAAAAGCAAAATAAAGAATCACATAAAATAAAAATTCGCGTGAAGTATTCGTAGAGTCGAAATAGTTCAATAACTCAGGGAAACCGTTACACATAATTCTACTTACTTTCTCATAAGACTCGCAATTTTACCTTGATTGTTTTTTTTTGTGATTGTTCTCTCGCCACATACTTATCATTTAGCACTGAAATTCAAAAGTGAATTTTGGGCTACACTGTCTCATTATTCGAATCATTCATCGAAATATTGAACAGTTTCCTGCTTTGTAAATGCGTAATTAATGCGTATTTATGCGTGATTATTGCGCTTTGTGGTTTAGTACCTATGATGCAAGTTCAAAAAAATTCTCTGAATAGGATTTCTTCAGTATAATCTTCCTTGGAGACGCAGTTCTTTTATCAGTTCATTAGAATATGGTATGCTGAATGTATTCAAACATGCGTATGAAGTAAAGAAAAACAGCATGATTCCATCGGGAATTTTAATGTTCAGGGATAATGTAGTAGTAGTATTGTTAAAAGTGCTTCTACATCTTAGGTCATTTCGCGCTTAGGTCTTTCGCGCTCACCCACAAGGGAATTGAACCCGGGACCGCTGTCATCAAAGTCGAACGCCGTACCCACTTGGCTATCCGGGAGCCCAGGGATAATGTTTTACATTAATTTCTCCTCATCAGCTGTGAATAGAGATCAAATATCTATAAATATGGAGCGTTAAGAAACTGATACTAGTGGAATTGCTAACTCCAATTAAACTAATTCGAATCAGGAGCATATTCTAAATTGAAATAATATCCTAATAAATTTTTATTTGCGGTTGATTTTTGCATGTAAGTTGTCTTAACATATATAGTTCATTTTTGCAACTGATTACTTCTTAGATGGTCATCACCATCAGGTAATTCGAGCAGCCTTCAGTATTTAGTTTTACAAGAACATACCGTGGTCTCCGTGATTCAGATTCAAACCGCAGCATCTACCGGGGATTGAAGACAGGGAGTTGCAATTGAGCAACGAGGATGCAATTCAACTTACAACCATTTCTCCGTACCCATGGGACAGATTTGGGCAACGCTCTCTTACCTTATTCAAGCGCGTTCTATGCAATGAGCATCGCTGAAAAAAAGGCAATCACATATGTCACTGAATATTTAATTCTCAATCATTGGTAAGGAAGGTAGAATAAACAGATTCCGAAGAGACTCAGTCCCTCCAATTTCTCTTTTAAAACTTTATTTATTTTTGAAATCTATTCTTTTACTTCCACACAATTAAAAATAAAACATTCAACAAGGCAGCGAGCATCTTCGTGGCGACACCCTCAAATAGGAAGTATACCCTTTCAATAAGCACGGATTTATTTTCCAAAAATAAATAATAGAAAAATTACTTCCTTGAAAAATAAAACATAATAGTCACTTTTCTTTCTATAATACTTAACAGTCATTGTTTTATTTCACCAATCTCATATATATTTCTCTCTTTTTCTCATTTAAGCGCAGTGTTGAAATGTCATCTCTCATATTAAATATACATATAAAATATATAATTTTCGGCGATGAACATTGTACATTCGCCATTATATTAAATTTAGACACTTTTTTCTATCCACAACAAACACTTGTTTCAGCATGCACACAAGAAGAATTACAAATGGAATGTCTCAGTAATAATAAATTTCGTACAAAAGACTATATTCGACGATCAGATCCGCTCCACAGTACAAAAACTACAGTTCCTTTTTATAAACATGTGATTGGAATAAAAATTTTCCATTATAGAAAGCCGTGCAGGCTTTCTTTATAATCAATCACACACACCCCGCGCCATAAATACTTAACTTGTGTTGCACAAGGTAATATTTACGGCAATAAAAGGCCTATGTTAAAAGTAGCACCTAGTATTTGCAGGTTTCCCTTTCCCATCTCGCGAGACTGTAATTTTAAAGCCTAAAGATTCCGCGATAAACATTTTCATAGACTGAGAAATAAATGAAATTATATTACACCAACATTAAGGCTAATAAATGGTTTTTAAGAATCAAATAACGAAATTGAAAATGGCGCAAAGACTTCTCTAAGGCCTCAACTAAACTGAGTCACCCCTGACTACAAAGCGTTTCACAATAGTAAATATAAGTATAAATAAAAATCAAAAATTAATAAAATAAATCACACTAGACTCTGAATAGAGCCTTCTTATCTGCTTTAGTTATTTTTAATTTGGGGAATTAAAAAAATACTCTATTAACTTTTTCCTACAGTTTGAGAACTTAATGAGACGTTCCCAGAAGAGAGGAGGTAATGCATAATTGATAATCCCCATTTCACTAAAATATTCATTAATACTTTATACAAAGCAAAAAAATAAAAGGTAAAGAAGAAAAGTTACCCTAAATTCTTCCTCTTATCACCGCGCAACTATTCTATTTCAAGCCTCGCCAAGGAATATTTGATCGCTAGTTGTTTACTCTGACTTATGACTTCCAATACATCTATGTTTTAGCATTATTCTAACGAGTATTACAAGTACTTACATTGACAATTGGGAAAGTTACTTTAGGACTTCGAGTTTGATAATTTCCTTGTTTTTTCTGAGAAGGGTTTTATGATGTATAAATACAAAATAAGCCGAATTCCCAATTCCGTATTTAAAATATTCCCACCTTTCACAAAGTGATCCAAAAGTTTAAATATTAATGATCTATGACATTACAGAATGATTTGTAGCCCTCGATGACCATTAGGAATGAAAGACCGAATACTTAAAAGAGGAAAATTTTGTGCAGGTTGAGGACCGTAGAGATATCACTTAAATATATTCTAACCAACTGCGAACTATAATATTATTTCGTAACACCAAAGACTTGTTGAGAGATCCACTTTTTTCTGTTTTGATACGTAAATTCACTTCTATTGGAGCCTCTTGGGCTACTTTTCCTCTTTAGGATCTGTCTTTTCTTCGTCACCATTATTTTCTTGCCGCGTCCATGGAGAATGAACATAATATACAAACTTTAGCATTTCCGAATCTGTTTTTTTTGTTTTCTTGTTTATGTTCGTGATTTCCGGGTATCTTCATATCCTTGCCATGAAACCATTTGAGGCTTTCCAGGGTGTACTGTGGTGGAATGACCTGAGGAGGCAGAAAAACGTTTTCCATTAATGAGGAGTGTTACACAAAGCGATGCGGACTGTTAAACTTACATTCATGCAATATAACAGTTACATGCGACGAAATAAGAATTGCCCGAAAATAACCCAGCACACTACGATCATCTGAAAGTAATTGCAATTAGTTGAATCTAGCGTTAATTCTTAAGTTTTGAAGCCAAAAACACGACATTTTTAATACTCCAAATCGTGGTCCATTCGTTAAAGTCATTCTTGACTAGTCTGGTTGAAATGGACGTGCATTTAAAATTTCTCCGTGATAATCAGCCGTGAATTAATTCATCCGTTCCAAAGATTCAACTAATTGAGTTCACTGACGTTTTTCTCTTTTCTTTTGCGTCGAATATTGAATTTTTTGAAAGAATTCCGAAACTCTTAAGAATACGCTCGAGCATTTTTCCGTGCACCTCACGGAAGAATGTCTCAATCCCTTCCTTGACAATAGCATAAACACTAAAGATACTTATCCACAACTAAGCGGGTTAGTCAACTTTTTAAAATAAAGCAGTGAAGTTAATTAAAATGATTTGGAAAAATTGCCACATCCTAAACATGCAAGCGTTGAAATGAAAATGGAATACATCTTTCTTTCCAAGAGCACAGTAAGCATTGGGTAAACAGAAGCAACCATTGATGAGATTGAAAAATGCGCCTTAAATTTCAAAGCGTCTCTTCCAACAAAAAAAGGAAACAAAAACTTAACACACCTCTATGATGTTTTAATGCGTTTCATTCGTATAGCTGGAGAGTGAAAAAAGCGATTTTGTTCTAATTCCATCGAAAGAGTAAAAAAGCAATGAAAGTGAATGGAAAAAGCAAAATAAAGAATCACATAAAATAAAAGATGAGAAAAAACGAATGAATCTTTCCTTACAGTAGTTAGGCTTTTTGACTGTTGAGGGTGTGGCGTTCGTACGAATATACTTCACCGTGACCCACATCTGAACATGGAAAGAGAGAGAGAGAGACAATTGCCAGGTTATTTCCTCACGGCTCAAACAAGGCTTGTTGTCTGCACCGTAAATATCTATTCATCTTAATGAAAAAGAATGTAAATCTTCCACACGGTTCAACAACACCTTTGAACAAGACGAACTTCAGTAATGAGAACCATTTGGGGTGATTACAAACACAACATTGCGAAGAACATGTCGTTGAAGATGATTTGCCAACGGCTTCACCGGGCGATGTGGATATATCAACTGCTTACGGTTTCCATTATGATTTACTGTAATCATCAGTACCTACGTAGCTTACTCACTTAGAAGATGCATAATGAATATTTCTTCGTGCCGTGTTTCTGCACTTGCTACTTATGTCAAATTTATGCTAGCAACATTGGCGTTTCGTCTTGTTCACGTTTATTGGATCGTGTGTATTTTAAATTCATACTTGAAAGAAACCCATCAGCTTTATGCTCATTGCTATAAAATAAGGTTCACTTTTTCGAGTAACTTGGAATGAAATTCGGATTAATTCCTTTTTCATTTAAAATCCTTGAATGACATGTTTCGCTACTTGCAGAATTTGCTTCGCTACTGATACTGTATTTTTTTATATCGAGATCCACTAACGAGGATTATATGTGATTTCAATTTTTTATTAGTTTTTTTCAATCATAAAGTAAATTACTTTATAATCTGAGTAATGAATACTTGAGTGATTTACAGTTTATTAACGTCATTACTTACCTGATGTTTACCTCAGATAAATTTGGGTAATAGTGAAATTTATTGGTCTTTTTTCGAAACAAAAAGTATCTAAGTTCAAAAAATTGGAATTAATTTAGGCTAGAAAGTCAATGGTAACTGAAATTGAGTCTAAATACTATAAGCATTTTCCGCTTGATAAGAATTAACATGAGAGAAAGAGGATGACATACGGCTGTTAATGAATTGGTTTAAAAAAACTCTCCAAGAGCCGATATGACGGCGGTTCGCGTCTCTCCCCCTGTGACCGAAACAGAGAGACAAGGGAAAGGTAATGGATTCACCGATCTTCTAGGAATCACCTTAGCCTTCCAGGAATACGTAATTTCTAGAAGGACGGTTAATCCGTTAATCCTTTCCCTTGTTTCCTGTTTTTTCACGGAGGTAAAGAGCGAACCTTCGGCACCACGGCTTTTCGAGTTAAGCCTCTAATGAGGTTTAACGTCTTCGTTATTTGACTGTTATATTATTATTTTATTAACCTATTCTTAGGGTCATGTGCAACATTTTTAAATGTATTCATTACTGTAGCATGTGCTTTCCAAAGTACTTCTCGACGAAAGAAATTATCTATTCATTTTTCACCAATTCTTATTCCATGAGCACATTTTACACCGAGTATGGCCATAGCAAGCGTGGTCACGGGAATCAATAATTTAGCTGCCTACAAGGATCGAGAGTCACTATTGCAAGTCTTACAATGCTTTCGCGTGACAGTCCGAATTAAAGTTCGCTCCACTCAGAGAGGAATAATTAAACGAAGCAAAGGTTGAAGTTCAAAAAGTTTGTAAAACTCCTGGGTTACGGGAAGCATGCAAGTCAGAGCTTCATTCAACGACTCTTATACGAATAAAAACGATGCATAAGCGCCTGCAGTCGCTTCCTAGCGAAGCAACAAAACCTCAGGGTCGTAATTCCCTCATCGGCCACGCTCTTTCCCCGGGCGCCACCGCCGATTGATAAGGATTCGGTGATTAAGTGCTCGTTCTCACGCGGCGCGTGACGATATATCGCCATCGGAACGAAGAATAGCCGAAATTTCCCTTGCGAAACCTAACACCTGCCTTTGGGAATAGCCCGGAAGCAGCGCACCCCTGCGGCGAGCCGAAGAGTTTATGTTTCTCCGAAGACCGCGAGCTGGGAGCAGAAGAAGCTCGTTTACATAAATAAACAATATATTTATCAATTTGTCGAAGGAATGCGAAATTTATCTGCAACGTTTCGACCTCTTTAAATGGGTTATTACGTCGGTGTTCATTGTTCCGCCTGTCTTTTGCGATACTTACGAAGGATTATAAAAATTTGCGGAGGATTATTTACTGAGGTTATTGCTGTCCACCTGGTCTTCCCCTCTCCACTTGCTTCGAATGCATGTCCATATGTAGCCCCTCCTTTTCTTCAATGATAGGGAATTACTTCATGGGCAATTAACAAGCCCATGCATATGTCAGCAAAGTTTGTTTCGTTCTATTCAAAGCATTTAGGTATCATGATTTTCTCTTATCTGCTTTTTATACCGAACCGAGTATATGGAAAGAATTTTTATTTATAAATACTTCATAACAGCCATTGTTACTTTTATTAATATCTATGATACCTATCATTATGACTCATTTTTTACTGTTCTTTCTGACCTTCCAAACTTCTCTCATTCTTTCCCCGTGGATTCCTTTCCTCTCTTCCGTCCACTTTGTCCCCGGTTTCTTTGAGATTTCATTCTCTGATGTCACGTTCCACTTGTTTACCTAGTTTCCGTACGTGTTTCTATCTTCAATTTCTGTTGAGTCTATTCGCGCCCTTTCTAGATCACTTCTAACTTGTACCATCCATGGTAATGTGGATTTGACACCTTTTATGTATGTAACTACTTTCTTGGTTCGTCTTGTCGAAGGAAGCCTAGTGATGCCCGAAGAACACGATAGAAATTAAACACTCGGAAATACCGGTAAATCAAACTGATTTCCACATAACCCCACCATGTTCGTCACCTGCATCAGAATTATGGGTGTATTAATAATGATGAAAACCCAGTTTTGAATATTAGATATCGTGGTCACAAAATTATGACAGTTCTACGTCTTGTATCATCACTTATTCCTACGTCTACTATCATTACTTCTATTTCTTCAATTTCCACTGCTTTTGTTGTAGTTCAACGAAGAATCCCTACCCTAAAAACTTCACCCTTCTTATGTGACCAATTGAAATTCATTCCAGGGAATGCTCTTCCTCTTTTTTGTCTTATCCGGTGTATATTTTCCAAACCTATTCCAGTAAATAGCAGCCAAGCCTCTCCCGAAATTCACTTGAATTATCAAAGAACTTTAAAACCTAATAAATTACTAAAGAGTTAGGTCAACTTCTAGTTTTGAGGATGAGGAAAGGAAGTAAAGAAATATTCCGTTTGCTTTTTTTATGAATTATTTTCAGTGTTCTTGTGCACATCACTTCCCATTTAGCAGTTACCTGTAATTTGCTAAGAGACTTCGGAAGACTGACTTAAGACGACACATTGGGCAAGCACAAAATAGTTCTACATCTCTTTGCTTTTCCCTCACAATGCATTATTCGTTACGTAATACATTGCTGATGTAATAATTCTTATGATCAAGTAAACTGAGCCATTCCGAAACATTTTTTATGAATCTCTTCAGCGGTTTCATCATGTGCGCGCACAGTATTGTATTATCAGATACCTAACGGGTGGAGCACTTAGTTATTACCAAGGATGTTGGACAACGTCCGGCTGCATCAGTTTAACGCTCATTCATAGATTTCTCAATTTCGAGAGTTCCGCTTTAATCCAGCTCTAAACGTGGTATAAAATTCACTGCAAATTAAAAGTTCCATAACGGTACGTAACACAAATATGTTGGGGGCCGGAAGGACGGATGGAAAGATTCCCCTTTGCAAACCCACGGTAAAACTCAATCAATCGCTAACCCCCCATTACTCACAAAAAAACATGTCACTTCCCCCTGTCGGACCCTGGACAATACTGGTTGAACGATCTCACCAATCAAAACAGCCATCCAAGAGCTTCGATTGATTATCTTGAAATTAGTAACAGAAGACGGCGTTTCCCCATGCAATGAAAATTGGGCTTTGAAGAACTCCGTGGATGTTAATGAAACGATTCATTCTTCGCACCAGCATACCACCAATCGCGCAGCACTTTTCCACCCAGAGACTACTGGGCTGTACATTCGAAAATACCCCGGTGAAGTTAGAACATTGCCATTGCAACCTCCCGAAACTCGCAATCGCGCTCATTTCTATCCGGCATCCATCATCACCAGTAACCTAGAAGGGTAGTTAATATTAGGGTTAAGGCGGCAAAGAACCAAGTGCCGCCGATGTTGTGGGGGGGATAGAGGGTCATCGATGGCTCTTACCTGTGCTGCTTCAGGTTGTCCTGCCTCTTGAATGTCTTCCCGCAAAGTTCGCAGGTGAAAGTGACGTCATCTTTGTGGGACCGCTCGTGGATCATGAGGTTGTATGGTTTGGTGAACCGCCGCTGGCAGTACTTGCAGACGAACTCGCACTTGGTCCTCATTTTCCGCCTCACCTCACCACTGCCGCCCCCGCTGCTGCTTCCACCTCCGCCGCTGCCTCCGCCGCCTCCGCGTGCCCCTCGCTCCTCCGTGTCGACCGGCATTATGGCGAACATCTTAGCGCTTGCGTGCACGATAGAGCCTTTACTTTAGTCGCAACCTACTTCCGAGACCCTCGCTTAATCCTCTTGCTAATCCTCTATGGTCAGATATCCACATTCCCAAAGATCCTCATTAAGACCCTGATCGTTCCTGCAGAACCAGCGTGGTCATCGGATCCCGGGATCCGAAATTGCGAGTCAGACCCTATGGGAGGATAGGCTGGCGGAGTTGGCGGCGCCTCCGCCCGGGTTTAAGTTCAGTCATCGACCGATGAGAAATCGAGGTTTGCTTCGCGGTCCGAAGTGTTTGTGGATAGTTTTTCGTGCGGATTTAGTGTTTTATATGAACTGGACTAGAGAATCTCTGTGAAATGGGTACGGAATAGAAACATTTCCCCAAATGAAACCGCACTCCGGCTATTGAAACTGTCTAAGTTGAGTAATGGTGAAAATGTTTTGGTTCAGCAATGTGAAAATTAATCCATCGCTTGCATTGTGAAAGGGGAAATCCGCAGTAAAGCCTAAAATCTGTAGTTAATTTCAATGATTGAAACTATTCTTGTCAAATCTTAACTTCTTATTGCTTGTATTTATTGTTATTGTCTGATGAACTGGAATTATGAAAGAAATTTTCTGATAACGGTTGTGAGAATTTTCAAAAAATGTACGATGAGCGAGAATTTTGAAAGGCCAAAATAATTCATTCTTAGCGATCGACATTCCTTGGCAAACGAATATATCATGTTGTGCTTTAATTTCTCAAAGCAATGATGACTTGATGATAAAATAACGATTTAAAATAAATTCACAGATTCTCCGTAATTTTATCAATGAAAAGCGTGTGAAAAGTTATTCGCTGGAATAACTTTTCACACGCTGAAGAAGCCTTTCTGATAATTCAGTTTTTGTTCAGAGGAAGTTGAATGTTTCACATAAGAATCCCGATAACTCGATATAAACAATTACATAAAAATATACGAAGTCAAAACCTAGCCTTAAATAAGCCTTTGTAACGAATGTATTGTCCTCAATCCCATTTTTAACACGTCTCTGAGAGCAGGAGTTGTCCGCGGGAAGATATAGTTTTCCAACCCAGGTATTATTTATTATTTGTTAGCTTTACAAGGTGCAGTCTCTAAGCGAAGTGATGTTGGTTACGGTAAAGGAAGAGTGAAATCAAAGAACAACGTGAAGGTCAGTAGGTGAGTCATAAATGTGTATGTTACAAATTCCTTACAAAGGCCTATAGATCGATTGAATAAAAATGAAACGATCACAAATCGAGTCTCACGTTTTTCCGTCCCGAATTTTCTCGAGGTTCTGAATCGGTTACTCGCACATGCCGTTCGCTGGTTTCTGCAGTGATCCTTTTAAAATGGATTGCCATTTAAAACTGGCCACTGAATATCAACTATGAAGTCCCCAACCAATTAAATAATCTTTTTCCTATCTGTAGAGGGTGGCGGTCGTTGTAGGTTGTGACTATTTCTAAGGCTCCATGCATACCACACAACAACAATACAACAATGCATACACTACGACAACAGAAGAGCCATTCCACGTCTGTGCTTAACTATTTTGGCACAAATTCAAATATGCTTGGTATCTTTTGAAAGCGATCTTAATTTATACATTCCTATATTATTTCACCTCTACTGTTTACTTCATGGAATGTATGAATTTATCTTGAGATAGAATATGTTTTTTGTGCTTGAATCTTTCAAAAGTTCTGGCTGCAAGCAAAGAAAGGCTTGCGAGATATATTTCTTAGGATTGATTTACTCCAGATAAGAATTTTCCTTTACGTAAGCACATGAGAAATTCTTTTCTTCTACATACAGGTTGTATCTTTCCTGCAATCGTGCTTTCCCGTAAACTTACGCTGTATTGTAACATGAAGTAATTTGAGTTTAAGAAATCAATCATAATTAGTAATAAGCTATTCTTTTCCTCTAAGATTCGTTGGATGACAACGTGGAATGACTCTTATGTTGATATTGGAAAATAATGTTACAGTACAATGCAAGAATCACCAAGATTGAGGTTTTTTAACTCGGAACATTCATACTTATTTACATCTCCACAACCAACGGAAGCGTGTTAATGCTAAGGAATCCATCTCGTTTCCTCTTTGTTTCGTATCATGCACTTTTAGCCATCGCAGTTCTCGAACCATGCACAGGATTTCTTTCTCAATTTCTTCCGTTCATTACTCAACGATTCATAGCAAATATAACCAAACTACATCATCGCAAAGAGGAGTGAAACACTCAAAAGTTACTTACTGATCTCGCTCCACAGAAAGATAGCGTTCCGCGCAAACTTAAACATCCTGCCCAAATTTTCCACTGAGGGAACTCCATCAAATGGAAATATTTATAACTCTAAAATCTCTGCACCTCATAATAAGACTGAAGATGAAAAAATTCACTTGTTATTTAGAAGTTGTTAAAGAATCAAAGTTGGATTTCTTTGAATAGGATTTGCTGTGGGTATGAGCTTTTACTCTCCGGTCAACTCAAGCACTAGTGCAATCAATTCAATAGTATTTTCATTAGTTTAAAATGATTGAATAGTCCCGGTAAGTGTAACATATTGAATTTATCGTATGATGAAAATGGATAAGTTAAAAAATCCGTAGTAAAATCGGGATATATTTGTTAATCTTAAGAGATGAAAAGAGCCTAGATGAGAAAAACCTCATGCACCGGATGAGCTGATTATTACAGTGGAAAAAGTAAATTAATCCTTTGAGTTACAGCCCGTTTTTCTCTGGATTGCTTTGATTACTTTTAGTGGAAACTAGCTTTGAGTTAAACATTTAAGCTTTGGCTAGTCCAAATGGAAACCCGTATCTTCCACACCATGGGATTCATCCTTTCCTCAGTGTAATTTATGACCGCCATTTGTGGTGCAAAGGGCCTCTATACATCATTTACATTAATAAGAGCACACGCGTTTGTTTTCCGCGCCCGAGCCATTCGCTCGTGACTACTCACCTCTTCTCCTCTCTCCCACTTCTCTCTCTCCCTCTCTTTCGCTCTCTTCTTTTTCTCTAAGCGATGCTCACGCCAACTGCACGCGCTCTTTGGCCAATAGAATGCGCTCAGAAAACTGCTGAAGAGGTCTCTTTGGCTGAGACCACGAGCCTGAAATCCAAATCAGAAACATTTCCATTTAGCGATCGTTGCTCAGGAAGTGAACGGCAAAAGAGAACGTGATAAACTCATAACACATAAATCTATAGCACAATACATAGAACATTATTCTGTCAATCATCCTCTCAAGATATTCGAGTACAAGGAAAAGGCTGAAAGGTAAAATTGCAGGTTAAGAATTGCGCCTATGACCATTTCCAAGGAGAAACGGACATGAAAAAATAATAATAATAACTTCTTTAATGGATACAGGAAGCTAATTCAAATGACATCCATTATAACAAAAAATAACAAAGGACGGACGCACACGACCAATCCCTAAGCGGAAAAATCCGAATACCCGGGATTCAAACCCCGGGACCTTGGAGTTGGAGCGCTAGCGTGGTAGCACGCCGCCACAGCACCGGGATTCGAACTCCACTTTCCGGCTCTCGAGCAGTCATCCGGATAATGGAAGATCCGGGTTCGAGTCCCGATCATGTCAAAGTTTTTTCATGTCCGTTTCTCCTTAGGAGGAATCCGAGTAGTTTATTTATAGAAATATGCTCAAGAAATCTACGGGTAGATTTTGTTTGCAATTTAGGGGAACCTGCGAGAATCGTGTTCGTGTATTAGACAAGGTTCAGTGTAAATCCCATTCCACATATATTATTCTGTAATCTAGTTTGTGTCCATTAGTTTTTATTTATCCATCAACAAGACTGCCAATTAGTTTGTATCCACTGTTTGCACCAATTATCTTGAATCTATGTTCGTCGGTTTGTTTGGATGTATTGCTTTATTTTTCAAGATATAAGTTGATTGTAGTCAATTTTTTTTATCAGTGCAACATTGTTACCATATAGATATATATTACGATATTGTACGATGTCTCCAGAGGTTTGGTGGAAGAGAGGCCATTTTGGGCCAAACTCGTCGTAAGAATAAAATAATGTAGTAAATCCGTTTGTTTTGCTAAGAATTGCTATGATAAGGTGTTTAACTTTGCACTTTGAGGTGTACACCTTAACCCTAGTCATGTCGCTATTTTTCACGTAAGATTATCGTTGTTACGATAAATCGGCATGCGTTACCAAGATGATCCTCGATGTAATTGGGAATTGTTAGAAAAAACGAGATTGAATGTTAAGGGTAAACTTAATTAATTCAGATATAACAAGTTATCGGACAACTAAGTAGATGAGTCCATCCAGTTACATAGGGTGATCAGGTAGTGCAGAATAAATAAGGAATTACATGTTAGAACCATCCGCTTCATATACATTTTTCCGCTGACGAAACGCACAAGTTACAGATTAGAAAAAGAAACTTATGGTTATGCATGCACCTCATACTACATGACTAACAGTTCATACGTAGAGATGTAGATGTTTTGGTAACAGTTGGGAGTTAAATTAGAATTCGATGTTATAATATTGATCACTTAAGAGCAAATTTCATAGTTCCTTTCGATATTTTCATGAATGCTAAATTAAATAAAAACAGAGTCAAATGATGCGATGGAGAAAGATACTAAACGCATGATTGCCATATTCCATCACCTGAAGAACGCTGATTTTATTTCAAAATTAGAATGAAAATCGATGCTAGAAACTGCTGAGAGTAACTTTCGTTGAGTCTCTCAGTAAAGCTTTGCTATTCGTCTACTTTTCATAATGAGGAATTAATTTAATTTTCTTAGATATTTGTGAACATATTACCGGAAACGATGCAGGTGAAAATTTCGATAATTATCTAAAGAAAATTAACAGAAAGCCCAAGCAATTTAATGATTATTGGCGTCATTGAGAAAATTTTTTGCTGATGACAAACGACACTAGTAGTTCGTAGAATATGCATACCACACAACAACAATACAACAATGCATACACTACGACAACAGAAGAGCCATTCCACGTCTTCATAACAGCCATTGTTACTTTTATTAATATCTATGATACCTATCATTATGACTCATTTTTTACTGTTCTTTCTGACCTTCCAAACTTCTCTCATTCTTTCCCCGTGGATTCCTTTCCTCTCTTCCGTCCACTTTGTCCCCGGTTTCTTTGGGATTTCATTCTCTGATGTCACGTTCCACTTGTTTACCTTGTTTCTGTACNAAAGATACCACATAAAAATGTGAGAGAAAAACTATAATAATGATGATAATAATAATAAACAACACTTACAAACGCAAAAGACGAACCTTAAGCATATGAAGAATTTCTGAGAAAATATGCCTGCATACTGTTCTCACTATTGAATTAAAATTTTAAAATCTTTTGTCATAGTATGTTAAGAGCAGTGCGTTTAGACATACATAATAAACCTAATCATTGCTTCCACTCACCCCTCTACACGGTTCCACGGTAATTTACACCATTTTCGATTAAAAGGCGTAAAATGTATCTCCTCATATATTGGGGTCTCGTTATGGAAAACCCGTCAAATTACGAGTGAACGGTAGCCTCCACAACTTCCTCGCCCAAGGGCCAACTTCCGCATAATATTCCGTTGAAACATCTCTCGTTACCGCTTTTCAATTTATTTGCCTTTGCGCCGCCTTAGGCCTCGAAAGAAACGCCTTCGCCACCCAATTTTTAAGGTTTCTAATTAAGCGGCAACCTCCTTTCCCGAGGACGGAAACCCTTGTTTGTTGCGAGACGAAACAAACGATTTGCCCGCCGCAGTCATTTCCGTTTTAATTTCTGCTCTTCCCCATTCCTCCACTCTACCTCACCTGCCTCTTAACATTTTGTTTCATTTCCTCTGCGTGAGCCCGTTTCTTTCTTTCGTAGCCGCTGTTTCCACAACTTCCTTCAGTTTAGTGAATGATACAATAAAAGTTATATTATCGTTATTTACCGGTGGAAAGCTTCAGAAAAGGTAATATATCGCAGCTTAATGTGATTGGATTTCTCACCCTAAGGCACTTCGCTCGTGAATTTATTGTTCAAAGAGATGTTTGAGAGTAGAATATATAATTGATTCCTATACCTCCTAATGTTTAAATGAGTTTTGTTTATCATCTCGTAACAGATAAATGGCATTACAAGTAATTCACAACTAAATATCTCAGTTTCTAAATGTAAGAAAGGCATTAATTTAACGTATGAATTCGCAAATCATTTCGTCTACATTCACAGTGAAAAAATTTGTATATACGCAAAACTTTCAATCGTATTTTAGCTAAAATCACACTAAATAATTTAGCTCATTATTTTTGCATACATTGATTTACATTTGACATACATTTAGTAAGAACCTATCGCGGAAATTAGGTCTTTTGCTACATATTTCATTAAAACCACTGTGACGCGAGTTGCTGTCGCATGTTTAATCGTCAAAGCTACCCACTAATTTATTTCAGAACTTACAGAAGTAGTCTTTAGTCACTGGATTTCCTAACTACACATATATTTATGAAAATGCGATTAATTACCTCTTTCCTCTAAAGATAATGAGAACTTTTTGTTTACCTTCTACATGTACAAACATTTACACCAACGGCGAAATAGTAGTTACTAGAGATGCATGACATTTTCCAGTGAACAAGGGAATATTTACTAATCGTATATTGAAATCCATATCATGATACTATATCTAGGATCGAGTAAATTGCAGGAAATGAAATTAATATTGATAGCCACTTTCCTCTTCAAACCAATAACTGCTTACGAAATAAACTATTTTCTTTGTGGATAATATCACTTCATTTTTTTTGCTGGAAGGTTTAGAGGTTTTCCAGCACTTTTCGATTTCGCAATCGATCCAACTGAGAGGTTATAAAAAAAGGTAGCTTGAGATGGGGAAATTTTTCGGAGAAAAGGTAATACGGCTTGGCCTGAGTGAGACCTTCCGACCACCTTCGCGATAATAGCTTCCCTTCGGTCCTTTCTCACATCTCATACTCATCACATCCTCTGTTCCCACACAGTCCAAGCCGTATCTTCTATCCGGAAGGCCTTAGATCTATTTTTATCTTGAGATGATTTTTTTATATCCTTTGTATTCTATTCCCCTCATGAATGACGCATTCCGTCGTTTGACTTTTACTGTCAATTATATATAAGCTAACACCCTTCTTTCTGTTGGATATCACTTTGAAAAATAGCTTCCTGAAACTGTACCTTGAAAACACCGTTGCAGTAGCCAACGTTTCAGCTCCTCTTAAACTGACACCTAAGAGAGCTGGGACAGTATTGGGATGATGATTTAGAACTTCTCTATTCCTGGAGAATGGGTAAGATTAGGTAGAGAAAGTGGCCTTGTCCCACTTTTTATATCGGAACCAATATTTAAAAGAACATTTTCCTTTTCCGAATCTTGGATACTGCTAACTAACTCCAGTGTTGAGCTGTTTCTATCCTGGAGGTTCAGTCTGAGTTAGAGCTTTACAGGAGGTGTCGGTTGGATTTAAACTTAATGTTAATTAACATGTAACATCTCAAGAGAAAATACATGTATTTTGGTATGGTTAGGTATGTATTTTTTGAGGGGAAATCAGTAAATTATCTCGAGGGAGGGTATAAAGAATGTAAATTTCATATTTCTATTAAATATTGCATGTTTGTTAATAGTTCAAGTCGTTGACCATTCAAAGAAGGCCATAGTCACACTGTAAAAGATATATAGTTAGCGAGTTAATAATCGGCTATTGCATTAATCTGAGTCCCTTCCATTCGAATATACTCAAATGAATAAATATTTTTATAAGTGAAACTAAGTTACGTTTATCATAAAACATCTTTTGAGATAACTTAAACGATTAAAAAATCATGTTGACTTTTAATTAGCCTAGTGTTGCGATTACAATTAACAAATATAATAAAAGTAACTCCAAACTTCGACAAGAACTGTGCAGCTTTACTTTAATTCTTGGAATTTCCAACCTCAGCATCCCCAAATGAAGGAGGCAATCATAGATACACATGCTTAGGGATGAATGTCATTGTAAGAGCAAGCAATTTGAGTGACCCTGGATGTTATGACTGTATGCGGTACCTTCCTCGGGAGGGCCTCAATCGGGAGACTTTAACGACCGGGTATCAAGGGCAGACCGACACGCAAGCTCCCACTTCTGAATGGTAGTTCCATCGCAAGGATAATCTCGAATTCCGAGATGAAATTCTAGACAAGTCGTCGCGTTAAGCAGATAAACCCTCGCCGTATGTATCGCTCCACGAATTCCGAATCCCTTGAGACGAACAATAAATTCCTCGGCAATCAACTGGATTCCCTTCCCTCACTCGAGGCCATAAAAACTCTTCCCTTGCGAGGAAAATCCGGATGCTGAGAGAGGATCTCGAATGGGAGACCCTCTGAGGGGAGGATTATCCTCCGGTGGGTGGCCTGGTAGCTTGAACGTGTCGTCGCGCACCTTCCTCTCAGGAATGGGAAAGTTCTTGCGAGTGAAAGATGACCATGTGACTGCTGTTCGAATGTTCTCCCAACGTGGGAGGATTCCGCGGGATTGCGTGCTCCATATGAAGTGACGAAAGTGAGCCAACACACAATCGTCAATGTTAAGGAGAATTAAGCAATTCTCAGACCACCGCTGGGAAATGTTTCGCGTGACGTAGCGTGATACACCTTTGGAAAATTACTGCGAAATAAATACCTTTAAACGGCTAATTTATTCTTATGTGATAAAAGTAACGTTGTGAATTTAAATGCAATGAAATCCAGCATTTTGAACCCTTGATTCCCGTGATGCAGCATGATGATGAATGCTTAAAATAAAAACTATATCTCTGTATGCCTTAAAGAGTAACATATATAGTCGACATTAAGGACATTACTGTTTTCTTTCAGGCTTTCTACTGCTTCCTCCGTCCTACGTATTTTCCAAGGTATCAAACCAGCGTATTTTTAAGGTTTCCAGGGGAAGGAGATAGGGATAAAACACTTAAAGGCAAATAGTGTACTTCGACAAGGAAAACATTAAATTTACATAATTTCATTGTTTTCCTTGTTAAAGTTACGCGTGGTGTACTCGTTGTACATACTCTAAGACGAAAAAATTAATGATAAGATTGGTTTAATATTTTATAATGCTGAATACAGCACTGCAGTATTGCATCATCCAAGGTGGCTGGTTCTCTCATGAGTCCTCAAAAAATTCACGATACTCTTTCTCCATGAAATACTTTTGAAAATATTACTAACCGTAAATAAGAAATGATGGAAAATCTTGGGGATACGAATGAAAAGTTTTTTTTTCCTCTTTCAGTCATTATTTCGTTGCAATGTCAATCGTTGTGGGAAACAAAATGTAGTTTATTACGAAACGAAAAACGCGAAATTACCATTGATATCATCGAAAACGGAGCAAGTCGATCTCTTTTTTATTTGCTAGCATTGATTCGTAATAATAGTGGACTATCCTATTGGTAAGTAATGTATGGCGCTGCTTAAAGCCTGTTTGATACTAAAATATAAAGCGGACATTGCTCTCTCGGCACTTTTTCTCTTTGATAAGGCGATTAGGGACAGCCTAAAATTTTAGTCATAAAATTAAGAAATTAACGTTCTAAAACCTATATCAATATTGCTTAATCAATCTATGTAACACTCCTTGCTTACATTGCTAAAGGTTTCTGTATGCACATCGGTCAAATTTTCAACTGATTAAAACTTTTTCACCCCATGCTCGTGTTATCATTTTTTGTAACCTTAGGTTAAGTGAATTAGTTGAAGCGGTATGTTTTGAAACACTTGATATCCTATAATTGTAATTTCCAGAATCTGCCTCAGATCAGAAAATCCAACTCAACTAAAATTCTAACGGCTATCACTCCATCAGCTACAAGAAACCCATGAAATAAAATGAAGAAAGAAAAATGCAGTGGTTGTTTATCGCGCGATTCTCCTCTCGATCCTTTTCTCTGATCTAAAATTCTACGTGCGGTGAAATTTAGGCACGTGGAGGTTCCTCCGAACACGAAAAAGATCCCAAACTTAGACTACAAACTACACGATGGTCAGAACCGTAAAGTCTCGCCGAGCCATTGAACGAAAGGTATCGCTGCACGATTTCGGCCACAATAAAAGCGGGAATGCGGCGTGATATAGAGAGTCTCTGACTGCACCCACCCGCTCATCAAATCACTCCACCGCCTACATCTCCACCCTTTGAGCTTTTGCGTGTGTAAGTGCTTGGGCCGTCCGAGACGTAATTTTTATAGCGGTAGCTGACCGATAGAAAGGATCTTGAAGCCAATACCGGAGCCCCCTTTTTTACAACACCTCCTCTTGTATACCTCATTTCTTCATCTCCTCTCACCCTTCCTCTTCCTACACACCACCCGTTCCTCTAAAAATTTTCATTCCCCATCGCTTTCATTCTGTCTCATCATCCACACGCAAAGACCATGATCGATTCCATTCTCGAAGGTTAGATTTAGGCGTAACAAAGACAATATATCGATATAAGATTCGCTTATTATTTGGTGGTTGTTTATCCAATTGTAGTACCACCTAAACAGTGGTTAGCAAAATTTATTCTCAGAATAACACGAACTAAGAAATTATCAGGAATGCATTTAGTGATTAATTTTTTTTTTGTTATTGTTTACAGAATACTCCATGAATTTAATTATATTATTTAATTAAAGTATTCCGATGGTAAATGCCAAGAAAGGAATTGCTTTGATTCTACATGTGATTCTTAATCGTCTAGAATCAACGAGAACGCTAGATTAAATGAACATTGATTACAGTGACATTAAATAATGAACTAACTAATACTTAGAAAAGACTTTCTATTATATACCGAAGAGGTTAAATACCTTTGCAAATTCATTTGAGTTGAATGCACTATTTTGTGAAAAATCCAAAGAGATGTTTCTTTTGCGGATTTTATTCAATTATTTGTGTTTACTATAATATTAACTAGGAAGTTGCAAAACAAGCATCGTCATTCCATAACGTATTTAATATCAACAACATACAGCGCTCCATTTTAATCCATTCTTAATTAGTTGTCATTAGAGAGACAAGAATATTGCGACCAGGTTTAATGCAACGAAATGCCAACTTTCATCCATTACTTACAGAGTTTAGACTAATCAAGAAACGTATGCTGGAACACATTTCTCGCTCCCGTTTTAAATACGTGTTCCTTACAATTTTTACATTTTTGGTAATTTCCCAAAAATATATATAAAGAATTTAATGTAACAAAGCCCGTGCTGACGTTTCTTGATAATTTGATGCTTTTCTATAGAGTAAAACATATTTTTTTTTTAATTCTTTTGGGCTGAATTCGATTAAACGCTTCACATCGGTACCCTTGCTCTTTCACCGTCGCCAAGGGGTTGCTACGTATCTGGACAAGTATACCGCGAAGTTTGAGTTCATGCGTAAGTGTGCCGCGGAGGTCAAAAGGTTGGGAAACTTTGCCATATATTACCGGCCTTCCTTACCCCTTCCCCCTTTTAAACCCTATTCCTTTCCATGTACCCTCCTAGGCCCACCAATCCGTCTCGCTACCATCTCACATCCAAGGTTGCAATCCCCCGGCCGACCCCAATCCAACAGATATTAACCCTCCCGACCACTTTAAAAGGGCTCTCCTATGGTGGTTTGCGTCAAATGATAAAAAGGGAATGAAGGGTTCTGTATGGAGGGCGGCGGTTGTGCACTCGATCCTTTAATGATTCCATCAGTGCCTCCCCCTTTTAATCCTTTAGCCCGCTCCTTGGCTCGGCAGCTCTTAAAAATACCGCACCCGCCATTGTGAGCGCTGCAAAAATAAAACGAATTCCCTCCCGCGGTGAAACGGATGGCCTTCTCACTCTTTAGCTCCTCCTCTTCCTGCATTTTCTCTTGCCTTCCTCCCTTCGCTTCTACATTCGATTTCCTCGGCGTTCTTTGAGCTCAACCCGACAATATTCGTAGCATTGCCGAGCCTTGCGTTATTTCTCAGTTCTTGCTAGAAGAATCGAAGCTGCCGGTCATTAAGTTTTTAATTCATCCTACATGCACATTTTTATCGTCTGAAATTGGTCGTGACCGGTTGTATTACTTTTGAACGAATGTTATTTGATCACCAGGCTACAAAATATTTTCCTAAATACTGAACGAAAAAGGGTTCTTCATTCAACAGAAATTTATATTATATTTTTTATACTGTCGTGGAAAAAATATTTAAAAAGCATTAACTGGCTTTGCAAATTAGTTTAGGATTAAATTGCAAACAATCAAACGTACCTCTGCGGATACGCAATAAAATGAAATCGTAGTTGTTAAAGATACCAAATATTTAAAGCATGACCGGAAGATAATAAGAAGTTTTTCCTCACAGCCAAAATCTTTGTATTTTTATATGTATTTTTATCTAGCTGTATGTATTACTTTTTATTTTCAACTTGACTGCCTATTAATTTGTGGCTATAGATAGTATCAGTATTCTTGTATTTACGTTTGGAGGAATATTTGGATGGGTTGATTCATTTTTCTAAATTTAAGTTAATTTTTGTCAATTGCCTTTGGTAATTCGTGTAATAGTATTATCATGTAATACCTCCAGAGGATTGGTGGAAGAGAGGCCATTTTGGACTAACCTCGCCGTAAGAGTAAAATAACAATAATAATAAAATAAAATCGATGGTGGGAGGCGAAACAAGGTGGAAAGACATCATGAAAGACAGTGAAACTTCGTATTTTCCACGGAATATTTAATACGGGACCGGTTTCATAAGTGTTCCTGCATCTTCAGGTGCATCCTGGTAGGCATTGACCGGTCGTGTCCTGTGGAAAAATACGAAGTCTGTTGTCTCTGCTGATATTAAAATGTTTTTTTACATCTCATTATTATTCATCAAATGCCCCGCTGACTATGAATCGCTTTAATATTGTTGCATCTTGCTCATTTGCTATCTACTTACATCTTGAAATATTTTACGGAAGTCTGAAGCACAAGAAAGCAAAGTCTAGATGACAAATGATAATAATATATCACTCCTGCTATAGTAGCTTTTACTTTGTCGCAGCCAAGTTTATATTGAATAAACGCACATTTTCCTCCGCATCAAAGAAGTGGGAATTTACTCCTGAAAAACTGACGAGAAAGGAGAACAAATTGCGCCTTTCTGGGGTTTCTGGAAGCCATACGTTGCGTTACGCAAAGTGAAAATGACCGCTTAAAAATCTCGGTTCGAAGTTGATACTGGGAACTACCGTAATCTGCAGCAAATTACCAACGATAAGGAAACCTCCGGGCTTGCGTGCGTGCAAGGAGAAAGGACACTCGTAGAAAGGAACTAATCTCGGTGCGGCATCCACATACTGCGACTCTTTGTCCTCAAAGTACAGGTAGTGATGCGGAGATAAAAGTGGGCGATAAGGAGCGGTGGAGAGTGGCGGAGGAGGAAACAAAAAATGAAAACCAATAAAAATGGAGAGTGGTCGTAGAGCGGGAGGAAAAGGTGAAATGAAAGAGAATTGTATGCGAGGGAGTATCCGCAGACGGCGGCTTTTCGAGGGTCCAATCAAACGCTTTATATGGTTTTCCTTTCTACTCTTCCGAAGACGTTGTTTGAGCCGAATCTGGTTTTTATGGAATCCGGTGGGAGGCGAGGGCGGAGTGTTTAACCACTTCTCTGACGCTGACGAATGTACACGTCCTGGGGTTGGGGTGAGGAAGGTTTTTTTATCGGAGGACCGCATGTGAAAGCGCTGGGATGCACTTCAGTGGCGTATAGCCCATTGAAATAGTTCCAACCTCGACATTGTTCTAGTTTTAACATCGATATTGGTCAACGTGAAATTGCTGAGTAGAAATTTCTTTTAATATTAAATTTTTATTCTTTTTTAATTTATTGAATGTATTGATATTCTGTATATGTACCGGCCATGGTGGCAAAGTGTGCTAGCGATACAAAACCAAGGTCCCGGGTTCAAGTCCCGGCTAGTCGAATTATTCCGGTTAGAGAATGGTTGCTAGTTCCCTTAATAATTATTAAGATGGATGTAATTGGGGTCCTCTTGTTCCCATTATAGCAAAAACAATGATAATAAATTAAGGATTCTGGTGAATTGTACGAGCTGATTGTGTAAAAAACATGGTATTTGTAATTGTCTCAGATTATTTTGTAAATTATAGCTGTGTAAATTATAAATTGGCGCAGATTGCTAACTAATGTAGTTAATGGAGGAGGTGGTTGAATACGAATGTCCTATAGATGTGTATGTAGAGCTTAGTAACACTGTTGTTTTAGCTGTAAATTGTGGATTAAGTCAGCGCCGCCACCTAAATTTGCGTCTAGCTGCAGAGGTATTGTATAATAAATTAATTAATTAACAACAGAATCTATAGAGGAAAGATAAAAAACAGGGGCCACTTTTCTCTGGATACTACATCCTATTTCATGAAAAAAAACACTGCAGAATACATTACGCAAATCAAAACCAAAGAAAGCCCTAGTTTCGACGCCTAAGCGTGATCTTCAAGTGAAGATGGCTTTGGTTTGTGAGTGGTATTTTGCATTGTTTCATATATTAAATAGTATCTATTTTCCTAAGAAAAGTGGTTCCTGTTTTTTATTTTTCCTCCCGTCATATAATACCACGTAACTCGTCAGTCACTTGAATTTATAATCAGAATCTACGACGTTAATTTCTCACTTTCTCCTATTAGAGGAATTCCGCAGTCTCGGCATTTCCGAAATTTTCCATTTTGTTACATCTTTCATTATATTAAAGGAGGCAAGGGAGCAGGATTACTTGAATACGAGCAGTCGTTCCAAGAATTGAAGAAAAACACGCGTTAAACGCGAGAAAACTGCAATTAATTCTGTGAGGAATTAAGTTTGGAAATCCTTGATTTCGAGATAAGGTTATGATGATAAAAAAAGTTCCTAGTTCACACAGGTTTATCCCAATGGCGTGCTATATAAATTCTAAAATTCGTAATCTTGTTAACAATACGACTCTTTTGTTAAGTCATTCTGAAATACAGGAAAAATATTGCAACTAGGATAGATGGAGAAATTCTACGGGGTATACGATCGAAGGAATCAAAAGGGGGTTATCGGAGGAACGGAGGTTGAAAAGGAATGTGATGGGGAAAGGGTTGGTAGCAAAATAAACACGTGATATCAGCTTCTACCAAAGCACTAAGAATAGAAATATTGAGAGAAAAGAGAGAAAACCATATATAGAGAAACCGGACGAGAGAATATAAGAAATACAAGAATAGGAGCGAAATTAGGCTAACGCGCCAGAATTCCATGGCTAAGACTGAGTAAATGGAACACATCTATGAAAAGTAGAAAACCTCGAACATCTTCTAAAAACACCCATCCCCCTCCATCTTCTAATTATTAAGTTTTGTATTATTATTACCAAATCTTCTTGAATCAGCTTGATATTCTTCTTCTTGAATCAGCTTAATATAATTTCTTTCGTTGAATCTCTACAGTACGTACGTAAGAAGAAGCCCAAAGCATAAGCCACGGACGTTTCCGCAGCAAAAAAAGATCAACCGCGCCCAACTGCGAGTTCAAATTTTAAAAGCGTCCGAATCTTTTAAAGGGTTTACTTTTCCCCTTCGTTCTAATCCCCAAATAAAAGCGCCATCTCACTTTACCACACACAATGGGACCCCATTATTCTAAGCCCTATAAACTCTACTCTTCTTTAACATGAATGCCTCGCCATCGCTTTTAAGGGCCTATTTTGGTTATTTTTTTACAATCTCCCCTCCGATTTTAAAATCCCCTACCCCTTTTTTCATGATCTGAGATCGATTCTCCACCATTAAATCCGGGACCACCCTCTGATTATTTCTCCCCTGTAAACCAAGCATTGTCCTCGAAGAGTGTGTTCAGTACATCGTTACCCTTCCCTTGCTCCATCACTTACTCGAGCGGTAAAGTACTGAATCTCCATTTCAGTAGTGTTTGGCCGCTACTTCTCCGGACAGTCCCGTTTTCGAACCTTACGCCCTACTTTCCGATTATGTAGTTTGTAGTATAGCCTCATCCAATAATATCCATATACTTCAAATTATGAATAATATGGGTAACAACATATTTCAATTTATTACTTATCTGGCTAAGAAGTAGATAGAGTACCTGAGGACTTTACGCACGTAAACCAACTCTAGGTATTCAATGTGGACTAATTTACTTCTAGAACCTTCTAAATGGCAACTTTCTTCAAGATTGGAAGAAATTATCGAAATTGTATTATTTACCGAAGAAATAAAATAACCCTAATAACCCTTGGAAACGTATACTATAAATTTATCCTATTTTGCTCCGATTTACGTCACGATTCTAACTAGAATTTGGTCATCTACTGTGACATAACCACCTCCCTTCTTGGGGGCGTTTTCCCGCAGTGTGCATTTTTCCTAAGTGCTTACGGACTTGAGTTTTTTTAATCCACTCTGTAGTTTCTCCCTTTTCTATTTTTTGTTGCTATTTTTTTCTCTCTATCTTTGTCCACTTTCAAAATGAAAAAGGGTTACAAGTAAGAGGAGACTTTTTAGTCTCAGTCTCGCGCTGAATAAAGACGTATTCTATTCTATAATTATCAGCTACACGAGTTGATTGGTACTTACGTTAAAAAACTATTGTGAAATTTCTTCCTCTTTTTTATTTTCAAAATATTCTCAAATATTAGCACACGAGTTCTGAGCTAGAGTTTGAAATTGGCTTATGAATGGTTGCACAAGTGTTAAAGTGATGCGAGTACCGGCAAGTTGTGTCAGATATATTCAAGGGAATTGAGGAAAGGACAAAGATTTGAAACCGCTAGTTAAAATTGTCTCTTTAAATAGTAACTCCGGATAGTAGAATATAAATGTTCATCTTGTATCCTTTCAAATGAAATCCCAGTTTTATCTGCATTTATTTGTTCCTCTTCTATTTTTCTCGGAGCTTTTCCCTTCAGTCCCAGTCTTTTAAAGATTGGACCTTCACCTATGTAAAGAGGAAGTTCATCCTTGCATGAGAAGAATTACTCATTTATGTATACTAATTTATTCTGCACTTACTATGAACGTATTCTTTAGGAATTTCAAATACCTATCTCAGAAGCTCATCTCTCACCATTCGAATTTTCTGAGAAGCGCCAACTTCCTATTCGTGTAATAAACTTCGTAATGTATCGAATTAATTTATTTCCGACTTGGGTGTTACGTTTCCGCATTTTCTCCGTCTAGGAGAAGCGTATTTTTGCGGTAGATTGTAAATACATACGACGTGATCCTCTTAATTATATAGCGACACCTATATGGTGTTCCACAATTGAGGAAATTTGATATGCTTTCCTGTGACGTAAGCTATTTAACCAGGACTTTAAAATTCGCATTAATTTATCGTTCAGCTTCTTTTGGGTTGGATTTGGTTGGGTTTGGGACGAAGAATTGTAGAAAATATTGCGCGGTTCCTTGCTGTTTTGTTCCCCCGTGTTATGATATTAGCTCATTTGTGACATCTGTTGTCATATACTTCCTCCTTTGCGACTTTCCTGTAGAGCAACCAAATAAGTAAACTATGAAACTTTCGGACATATGGAGGCGACACCGCTATATTGGCAACCCCGCAATCGTGGGTATATTCTTGTTGGGCGCGGAAGAGCCTTTCTCTCGACCTCCACATAAACCCCTCGTCCTCCTACGAATGAAAAGCCTTCGTAAAGGGTGCGAGACCGAATCCGCCGCCCTTTCCCAAAAGGATGAGCAATGATGTGGCGAAGGAGCCGAAAATACGATAGTCCACCCACGCTACATCCATATTCATAAAGGGTCGGAATGGCTTCCCATCTGAGTAATGCCTCGCGGGTGTCGACGCCGGGGTCTTCTGGAGGGAGAGAGATGGAGAGAGAATCAGCGGGGGGCTAATGCGACCGGCGGAGGGATAGGAGAGCCGCAAAGGGATAAAGAGGCTGGGATATGAGGAAGGGGTCACGTGGTAACAATACCTTTTTCTCTCCTTTCCTCAGCGTATCGATGTTATTGCCCGACCAACCAGCCGGCATGCACAGGATGGCCCTTCTCTAGGTTATTTGCCCATACACCGGATTGGAATGGAATTTTGTCGTAGAGTATAAAACAATCCCACGTTATTAATGTCCGAGTATCGGCAGTGTGCCTTCATTTATTAACACCATCTGGCGGTAATTATTAATTCACTCATGAAAGCGGTGAATTTTTCAGTTGTTTTGTAGAAATTCAAACTGATAATTGCGGTTCATCTCCTTAGAACTTATTCAATATTTCGCGAAAAATAATTATATTTCAGCTTCCACTCAGGATTCTACAAAAAATTATAAAAAATAATTACCAAAAATGTAATTTCTGATTAAACAAACCGTTATTTCTCTCATTCATACTCGTTCGTTTAGATCCTATAATTGTCCCTAAATCTATTTTGTTCCCATATTCATCGACATAAAAAAGATGGCGAGATTCCTATTTCCTAAAGTCGTTTTTTAAAAGGAATGGTTCTTTATTATTGATAATGTGATCTGCTGTCTTTGGGTGGTCCTGTCGAAGATGGAAAGAATTAAGAAGGATAGAAGAATATTTCAGGGACAATGAAATCCTGCTGCCTGCCTCTGGTATCTCCCAAAAATAAGTTCTTCATTCTGAAGAGGTCGTACAGGTCATAACCCTCCAATGAAAAGCCTTTTGCCATACAGAGGAGAAAAAGTCCTCTGATTCAAAATAGAAATCGTCATTAGATGTGATTCGGTAAGAGGACAAATCATATATACATCCCATTATCTAATATTACCTGTGCCTTGGCTATTGGCTAATGGCTAAATTGTCACGGCAATATCAATAACCGTTTTAGTGTTTTAGGCAGTAAACTACAACAGTACAATAGTAAATAATCCAATACGAAAACTACTAGTTGAAATTTGATTTAATATTAACACTTGCATATCATCATTACTCATTAAACTATGCTAAACTTCCTTAATACTCCTAAAGTAATTTTCCCGTTGAGCATTATTACTTAAATTAAATATTTGAACGATTTTAATTTTCGGATGTTTTTGTTAAAATACTAATTTCTGTGTGATTTTTATTGTTTCAGCGTATTAGTTTTAGTTCATTTTGTTGCCGTACTCAAGTGGTTTCCATATACACAGTTTCCTTCACATCTTTTAGCTCGTACCGTCAGTAGGTTTACGCAGGTTTTTCACACCCATCTTCTTTGTGAGTGTTTTCCTGCTGTGGATATTTTGTTTGAGATATTAAGTTTTTTACATCCATAAATCCTTCTTAAGTTTTCTTCTCTATAAACAATTTTTGCTTTTATTAATATTACTGGCGGCAGGCTAGATGGAAGAAGAGACTTTATTGTCTCAATCTCGCCTTAATAAAGACATTAAAACTTCGTTGCCTGAAGTTAGATTGCCTCCCTCAGACGTAGTACCTTCCGCAGTATATTATGCATCATGTTTTAAGTAAATTGTCAACAGCAAAAGGTATTTAATCACAAAACTGCAATAAAAGTGCTTTCACTACGAACCTTTTACCCAGGTATTACAGAAGTTGAACGTTCTCGAGGAGGAAGTAACCTGGATCCATATTTCCTTCCTTTCGTTTGAAATTCGTCATTCATCCGCGTTTGTTTTCCACGACTCTCGGAAAATTTTTCATTAAATCCGATCTCCTATTTCATCCATAATTATAACTCCTTTGTCTCCGCATTCATCAGTAGCCTCTTAGGGGTATTAATATTTATGCGTCGTAATTGAAAATTCTCGGCCAATCTGCGAGGAGACCGAGTCCTCCGAGCACAAAAGCCCATCTCTGGAAATATATTAACCTCCGCGTCCTTGAATATTTATCTCGGCGGAGGAATTTATATTGCTACTTAGGAAGAAATATCGTTCCGAATCCCCGTCCGCTGTTATTCCCGCGGCACGGACGGACAGACGGAAATAAGAGTGTGGCGGGGTCTTTGAGGAGCATGACAAACCGTTCGTGCGAAACGGATGGAAACAGCTTCGCCGTGACAAGTGGACTCAGCGGAGGGAAGAGGCGAGGACCTGTGAAATACGGTCAAGCATTGAAACACTGAAGAGGACAGAAGTTGGTTCGTGAAAAATTGGTAGCTCCGCACTGGAAATCTGGAAAAAATACGCGTTAAAAAATGACGCGGTATTATTATTACTATTCTTTTTCGGAAACCCATTTCCGAAAGGCACCCTATTTCACCGGCATCTGTTCTCCTTCCATCCTGGCCGAGAATCTTCAGCGGTGTTTAAGAGATTTTTTTCTCTTTTCGCTTGGTTTATGGCTCCGGCCTCCGCGGGGGACCTAAGAAAGGTTAGGTGTTGACCGTAGAAGGATAGGGGCAAAGGGTTTTGTGGTTATGCGCCCAAGAATGGGGTAGAGGAATCGGAAACAGGAGACGGGGAGAAAAAAGATAACCCAAAAATACTTTTACGCGGGTGATGCTCGGTGTGACCATAAAAAAGCGCCTCCTCCCGATGGATATAGATGTATTTTTTTTAGGATCGCTATGCGTTGGCAGTGAGGAGATTTTTAAGACCTCCGAATCCGCGTTGCATTTCGGAGGTCATTAAGATTTAGTGGGCTGACTAGAATTATTAATATCGTAAATTTCCCCCGCAGTAAGGCACTACTTCTGGTGACAGCGTCGTAAATTTCGTACTACAATTTATCAACGTTTCATCAGCTGCACTGATTCACGTTCGGATAAAATAATAAGTATACCTAGGATACTTGTAGACACAGTTTAGACATTTCTGAGCAACAATAGTTACATATTCTGCTAAATTATTCAGGATTCCTTCAGTCTGGGCCTCCGGATAGCCATGTGGGTAACGCGACTTCAGTGAAAGTGGTTCCGGGTTCAATTCCCGATGGAAGCTCACGTGCGAAATGACCTTAGCTGTCGAAGCACTTTCAAAATTACTACTACCACTACCGTCTTAAGTCACCGCATTCCTTCCGAGCCAAAACTTTCCCCAACGTACAATACCTCGTCTAAGTAACCACCTACTTCACTTAACAGAACATATAGTTTTCATGAATATTTTCAGTAATAAAGAAATAATTCGTACAGGTACCATAATTTTATGCAATGTATAAATGTTAGTTTTTGACCTCTTATTCATTGAATATTACTATACATCTATTTACCAATGCATCACATTATGCAAAAGCGCCACATTAACAACAATAAGAATTATTTATACTTGTATGAATTACATTAACTAAGCTAAACTCATACAAAGTATTTAAACATAACTGGCATTGCTCTGAGTAATGAAGAATCATTTTGTAAGGATTTGAGTAATTTTTAAATATTTTATATATGTATAGTAATAAAATAAAACTGCTTTGTGTGGGTTGGATACCTTACTTTATGTACCTTAAACACACCAAAGCTCAATTCTCAGCGTAATTTTACACCGCGTATGTAACCAATCAAGCCGAATTATGAAAGATATTCTTCCGTATGTAAGTATGGTAACTCTATACTGGTTAACGGTAACAACGGCTTTTTGGATATTTTCTCGAACTCTAATGTCTTACCAAAGCCGTGTTCCTTTTCCTTATAGATTCTATACTAGCTGCTAAGAAGATACATCACTTACTTTATCTCTTCTACCATAACTTAATAGTTGCTAAAATTTGTATTTGCATTTTCATCCACGGTATAGAAAAAATTCTTTCATTTCCTTTCTTCTCCTTTCTGTTCTAACTTGCTGAGTATTGGCATGAATTTTGGTCTCTCCATATTGAAGGCTATAGATTTTGTTTAATAACTTACTTAATATGCTCTTTGTATTGTACATAGGTTAACTTTTTCGCTTATAGCATTCTGTATCAGAGATGAAATTACCTCATGCGGCTCAGAAAGCCCCACTTAAGGCTGGCCAAAGCTTTTCGGAGCTGATGGTGGAGGGTTTGAGGCCCATGGAGGCCTCCATGCAGAATGATGATAAACTACTCCGTACTCTGCGAAAATAATCTTGTATACCAGCTATCAAGTTCCATACATCCTTCTCCACCTTGACGCAACTCGTGCCGTGACATAATTACAAGTAATTAACGGCCCTCGCAACATTTCATATTTCGTATCACATTTATTACAAACCGAGAGTCTGCTTCCATCTTTCACCTCCTTTTTCGGTCCTTACTAACCCCACTCCCCCTCGCCCCTCCGCTTTTCGGCGGATCTGCCTCCGGCCTGCCATCTCTCGGCGGGGGTCCCACTCATTCAGGGGTCCACCCATACAGCGGTAGCCTTTTTTCGTCTCATTCTCTCTCTTCACCTCACCTCACACCCTCGATCCCCTCTTTTCCCCAACAAAAAGAAACTTCTTAAAACTTTATGAGGGGGGAGGCTATATCCTCCTTCTTAAGACCTCTCAACTTCCCCAACTTTTATTCCTCAACAAGCGATACGTTTCAACGGATTTATGGAGATTCGGGTCTTGTGGGAGGCAATACTTTTATTTCCCAGAAGTCCTCTTCCCTCCTCCCTCTCTTGGAGAGACCGCCTCCACCTTTATGGACCCCCTCCGGAGATCCAGATTGCCTCTGCTCCCGTGTTCGCTTGACCGCGGCTTTCGACCCTCACTTCTAACCCTTCCTCACCTCATTCCGCATTTATGAGTTTCTCGTGATGGTCAACTGTTTTACCCTCCTCAACTATCCAAGGGCTGTTGGAATGACCAGAGGATTTTTTCTACCTGTTTGCGTTCGCAAATTATTCCGGGAAGCGATCAATTCCCGAATAGAATTGATGAATATTTTGCGAGCCATTGGGCGTAAATTAGGGATCGCTCGCAGTTTAAATCTCGCAGAACTTATAAGGATTTTATAGGGTGACGTCGGATGAGGAAAGGACTTTCCCATTTGCTCCAGTATGATCGATTTATAATTAAACTTCAAAGCATGAATTAACGACTTTGCGCATTACTCAATGTCTCCACATCAGATCCCTCATATATTTGAGTTTATTCCTACCTTTAGAATCGTATCTAACCATCGTTATAAAGGGAGGTATGAGACTGTTTTATAGAATAATCACCTCAAGTCTGGGAATACTTTCCCGGGCGTCAAAAATGTTTGGTAGACTTTTTTTCACCTTGAAGATCTGGAAGTTGAGTAGAAATCGATTTCCACCTGTATATCCGAAGAGGAAATTCTGTTGATAATTTGTTTTTAAAGCGCAAGAGAAGAACACATGTCCATCTTAGGTGTAGGCTATGCAATTGGCATATGCACCTATGTTCTGGTTTTACCACTGTCTATGAAACTACATTATTACTGATACAATGAAGGAAGGCTACCTCTTTCTTAGATTCCTATTCCACGGACATTACAAGCTAATACATGAAGTAACTCATGGCGATATGTAAATATTATACGGCTTGTTACAATTCCAACAGAGATTCTAAAAAAATGTACCGATGCCATATCTATCTACCATATCGATCTAGCCATATATATCTATTACGCATGTGATAAATGTATGGTAGCAAAATTAATGCCACTATAAATAAGTCAAAAAGAGACATATTCCCCGCCACTTCTCGGTCTAGTGTATAAATAAGCTTTAACGTAAAATAGAAATACAATTTTCGAAACGTAGAAGCATAAAAATGTTTTGTAAAAATACAGGATTTTAATAAAGATTCCATTTTTCAGAGAACGCACAAAACGATAATGCTTAATTAAGTGACGCTGTTAACAATCAAACTTAGATTATTCTTCTTTGCGGTAGTTTCCACCAATGCCTTCCTAATGAATGTCCTCTAGGTCCCTATTTACTCTTTTTTTTTAACTTTTACACCTTCCTAAGCTTCATTTGAATGCCTGAATGGTCAATAACCATGATTCAGGTATTAGCTTTGCTTTCTTAGCTAAATGAAAAATGCCTCATAGAGTTGTAGTCATAATTCCAAACTTGTATCTGTATATGAAAGTCTAAAATTAGCTGTTGGATAATAATTCATCGTTATCATAGCCACATAAATATAACTTGCCTTTCAACTAAAGCCTAATACAAACGTATCCTAGTTTCCGACAAGAACAATAATTACTTAAAAGAAACAACACTTCTTAAGTTTCACAAAAGATTTCAATTGACTGCTTTCGTCAACGAGTTGATAAGGTGAAAATGATAAATAAACGATAATTCTTTACTTTTAGTCATTAGATGAACGCTTCCTGCAAACTTCATCAAGTCTCCTCCCAAAACAATCTTTCGCATCAGGAATTGGAGCTTTCAATATCCGTTCCTTATGGAATTCCCTCGCAAGAAAAAGCACCGAGATTTCGTTATTTTTGGCGGGAATTTAGGAAGCTCCGATGGAGGATACACAACGAAGGGGGCGAAAAGGGATGGATTGGGAGAGGAAAAGATGTCTGAAGAGAGGGAAAGAGAGAGAGAGTGAAAGTCTTCTCTCCCTTACATGAGAGGATAACCGGTTATTCTTCTCATGTACGCAAACTACGTTCATATTTCGACAGCCAATAGACTGAAACCTGTTTTTATGTTATGATGAGTAAAAGCGCAGGGATTCCGAAATGTCAGTACACGAGCCGAGTGTACAAATGGGCACCAGCTTTTGTATTTTGGCTTATTCTCCACTGTAATTATGGGACTGTTATGTGAGCTATCAATGCGTATCTCCAAATATTAATGGTAATAATAATATGTGCTCATATAAAGCGATAAGATCTCAACGCTACACGGTTGTAAGGCATTGATCAATCACTTCGTATTGTCCATTCAAATAGATTGTGAAATCGCCTTGGGAGATAAATTCATCAGTCATAATTCAATATGAATCTAAGATAAGCATTTATAAGAGAATTTCGTCTGATTACTTGGCAAGCATATATCAATCATTTATGATAACTGAAAATTAGGAGTAAAGTTTGCCATTCAAAGGTCAAAATTATTCATTACCTATTTCTAATGATTTCTCTACCCAAATAATCTAGAGGAAGAATTGCTGTTATTTAATTATTTACTTTGGTGTTCGAATTTTCACTATTATAAAGTGATTTTATTCTAATTTAATTATACTTAACCTCCAGAATCCCAAATCTAAAGTTTCATCAGCACAAACGAAAATAAACGCTTCAAGAGTAAATTACGGAATGACAACGTATTCATCGAATTTTCCGATTAGTTTCCTTGTTATTATGAAATATGTTTAAATGTAAACAATTAAGCATGCTGTAATGAATACATGAAATTATTCTATGCATATTGTAAAAATCATTATACACACAAAGCTGCATTTTACCTTACAATATTAGCAGCGTTGGAACAGTAGAAGGTTAATGAAATAATCTAAGTAGTTTAATAGATATGCATTCTTATAAAAATGGAACAAAACTTAATATTACGGCGGTTGTACCTTTTAAAGAAGCCACAGGAATATTACATTTTAACTCTCGCCAGCTATTTTGCCTTATTATTCCCGTTGTAACAAATGCAATTTCGCAACCGAGCAAACATTTTAAGCTTCAACAAAAAAGGCGATACATTTTTATATTTCTGGATTTTTCACGGTGGGACCTTAGAATGTGGCTGGACTACCGTTAATCACAACGGAGCGTTTTAGTGCCAATCATAAAGGATTCCTGTCTGTTGAAGACTCTGTCGCCAGCTTTAAATGTCACGGTAACATGTTCAGCATCGCATCCGAAACCGTTTTATGGAAGTAGAGTTGTGGGTTAGGAGCAGCGAGTATTGAGATGAGATTCTGTTATTTCCGAATCGGTAATCTTTTGGTGAAGGTAATAAAAGGCGAAGTACCTTGAGTAAGGTCAACATCAGCAAGTTGACAGAATCATCCTGAAAAATTAGATAGTTAAGAGATTTTATCGCTTCGAATTTAATGCCCACTAATACCCAAAGCGTAGAAATAAAAATTTTTACGTTTAGAAATGAAGGATTTCTTACAGCGTTTCCATAACATAATCTCCTGACGTTCACAACGTCATTTTACTTACTTTTAGAGGACTTCCTGGGCATTAATAGCGAGATTAGGCTCGCTGTCATTCTTATCGAGAACGTTTTTTTCTTTCTCCTGAGGGGGTTTCAGTACATAACTATCGGGATCGTTTCATGGCGTTTAAAAATAGCACCTTTATGACATTCAGTCAATTACTTCGGAACATTTTTGCGGAATAACAACTAACTTAGTGGGAAGAAATGCGTACATTGTAAATTAAATTTTTTATCGTAATATATATTTTGACAGTTGGAAAACGCAGTAATATCTCGAAAGACGTAAATGTAAGAGTATCAACAACGAATTCCGTACTTTGTCATTTGTTACACGTTTTTTTATTAATGAAGTGCGTACAAAAACTTTATTTTCAGTTCGATTTCATACTGGCAAACGGCTTTGGAAACTCAAAGAATAATAGAGTACACGTTACAATGTTATCTTGTAGCAAAGGCATTTTGAATACCTAATGAATGCAATTTCATATCGATGCAGTAAGTCTTTCTCTAAAATATTGTACAATCACTGAAGCTTATTGAATTTATTATTTGTACAATGTCCAGTATCTTGTTATCAATCATCAATGAACAGAGCTCTAACCAAATATATAAAATAATCTCTGTACCATTTCTGTTTTTTGTCGGAATCCTTCGATTCATATCAACCTTACTAATCATGTTTTCCAATTCAATAAGCATTTATTTAGTACAAGATCTTCCTCCGGTAAAACACAACCGGTTAAGAGGGTTCTTCCTCATCTTCCGGACGTGTTTTACTCAAATACATTCTCTGTGGACGGAGTCAGATTTTGTTTTCATTGAACTCATTCTTGACCTTTTTGAAAAAGAGTAAAAATGTATGAATTATAAATACTCACGTGTTATCAATATATTGAACACCCTATTAAAGGCTTATATACATTAAGGTATGACGGTTTGTTGAAACAAGTGCAAGGTTGTCCAAATTAGTATTGATAACTAGGAACTAATGAATACCCGAATATCTTCCCATTGTAAGCAAGTTATGTTTTAAGTAAAACTTAAGAAGAATAAAAATTAATTGCATTCATGTATCAAGCATCTTTATGAATGGAATATTTTTCGTTACTTGTCTTTCGGCACAGGATGGAGGTATTTAATCTTTCATTTATTTTAGTCCCGTCTTGTTCATGGCTGTGATAATATGAATATCACTGAGGGTTGAGTGATGCTGGATAGTGGATTGATTAAGGTTTCACATTATTTAATACACAGTGTGAGTTAAGTGTTACTTATAGAGTCATTTCGCTTCAAGTGAAAGGTAGCAAACTACCTCACTTCTCATCTATCCTGGTAAGCCTCGTTATCCTCTCCCAGCTATTGGTAGCTAATCGTGACGTGTAGTCGTCACTCATTACTTTTATACTGTGAAAAGTGCTATTCATAATCATTGTGCTGCACTTCCTTTTTTTCTCTCATGATATTTCAGCTTGAGAAAAGCATTATATAAAATTACCTAATGGTTAGGTATGGTAAATGTTGGTATTATGGCGATGATGGGTAATTAGAGATTAATGCAAACAAACGTAAAGTACTTAAACTCTTTTGAAAAAAATCTATTATCAGTGATTATTAATACAGTCTCCGCAGGGCACTCTCATTAACAGATGAATCAGAGAAATATCTTGGAGTAACTCTCACGAATAACTTAACATGGAGTACCCACATCCGTAATAAATTTGGAAGAGCACTTAAGAAACTCGGCTTCGTTAAAAGAACATTTAGTCTGAGCGAAGAAAAAGTTCGCGAGCGATGTTATTCGGCGTTAGGCCTCATCTTGAGTACGCGTGTAATGTATGGGACCCTGCAGATAAGTGTTGTATTCGGGAGTTAGAAAAGGTGTACCGAGAGGCGATACGTTTTGTAAAAAATTGCTACAATAAATCAGTGAGCGTCACTCAGATGCTTCAGGACGCAGGATGGGAATCTTTAGAAGTAGGATGATGTAAACAGAGGATTAACTACTAGATAATTTAAGAGAAAGCACCATCAGAGAGGATGTAGCCGATATAATTCGTCCACTTGTATTATAGGCCGTTCCGATACTTCGAGAAAGATCAGGGAAACAGGCGAGATCGAATCTATTCAAGAATTCATTTCTTCCGCGAACGATACGCGAAAGTAATCGGTTAGGGAAGTAGAGTCATGGCACATGCACCCCCTGCCACATGCCGGAAGGTGGCTTGCAGGGTACTTACATAGACATATACAAAGCAATGAACAACCTCACTCCTCATCTTGCCTAGTCGCTTCACTCACTCTCCAGAGCAGCTAATGGTAGAGGGGATAAGGATTCTACTGGCCTTCCAATTGATGACTCTACTGACAATGTTAAATGCGGGGCCGATTTTGTTAAGTTCATACATAGGAGAGGCGGGAGGAAAGGGTTGGAAAAAGGAACGAGAGACTAGGGGACGGAGGGAAAGAAGAGAGACGTGGTCCAGACGCCGGCGTTGTCCCACGCGAGTATTTTTCAGGTGCGCGTGTCTAATCGAATGTGCGCAACGGAGCGCCACTTGTCACCCGCTAACGACCGTCTCGACGTCTCCCAATTCCGAGATACAATGGACTCCTCGAAATGGACGCTCGCAGTTGAAGCATGGCGCTCGTGAAGGACTTCGATTTTGCACGCGGTGGAGGAAAATGCGAGGCTGAGGGCGGCGGTGTGGCGTTAAGGGGCCATGGAAATGAAGAATGTGACTTAATAACGATACGGGCGCAGAGTGTAAAAACGATGGATTGGAAGCGGTTGGAATTGCGAGGACGGAACCGAATTAAATGGTGGGAAGAAGGCGAGGTTAATGGAACACTGACTTCTTCTCAAAGCGTTCTGTTTCGGTCGTAAATCACGAGGACGCAGTACCTACCTTATTAAAAGGCGCAAATGGTCTATTAGGATGGAAGGATAATTTTGACTTCATTGAGTGAAAATCGGGAAATCACCGTAACTCCTTTTCTTAGATCGTAAAGCACGGGTGTCGCACAGCCAATTCCGCATGTGATTTTCCATACATTGTCCGGTTCTATTTCCTAACCTCTTTTCAGGGGAAATGGCGGCTTTGCCATGATCTTAGTCATACAGTATAAAGAGCTGCAAAATCATTTTAGACACCTATTAAGCCTTAAACGTCTTCTTGATTTTAATGGAAATAGAGCTTAGTGATCAGTTACGGAATTTAATAACGACACCTTTCTAAATGTAAAACATCGGACGTGTTAAATTGTTTATACAATATCGTGCTAAGCCAAACGAATTTCTGTAGTCCAAATATTCCAATATTCTATGCAGAGTAAGATGTAGTATAGAAAAAACCTTATACAGTAGTATCTCGGTAAACGACGATTTCGCTTAACAACGAGTGGCTGCAATCAAAAACTATCTTGGATAACGAAGCAGTCCTTGGTTTACGACGCATTCTGTTGAAGATTGGCAATTAAAAACTTCTTTCGGATTTTAAATGGCTATTCATTTTATTAATGATAATTTTTTGTTGCAATTATAATTGGATAAATTAATTATACTATATTTTAATGACGTTTAAATTAATTTTGTCTGCAAATTTGACATGCAGTACGGTTGTGGATAATCGCGCCTTGGATAACGACGATTTTAAACGACAGACAATCTTGGAACGGATTACCGTCATTGACCAAGGTATCAGTGTATTTTAAATAGGAAAGTATGTTAAATTCTCCAAAACACGCCAATGCTAGGAAATAATATTGTACACAATCCCAATTTTATCAATAACAGAACACTTGAGTACTTCATAGTGTGACGCTTGATTATAGCTAATGATCTCTCGAAAGAAAAAAGAAGTTGAAAGAGGGCTGTTAATGAAGTATAGGTTTAAAAACACTCCGTTAGCCGTATTTCGGCAGGTGGAACTCACGTTTAGAGGCAAAATGAAAAAAAAATTAGAAAAAAATGATTTTTTCAATTTTATTCCGATTGTGGAACCCTTGAGAATGGAGACATTGTTTCCGAAATGCGCATAGGATGATTCCCAGAAATCGGTAATCCGGAGCATCCCGTTTGCATATAAACGGGAGTTCCGCCTGCTGACATACGGCTTACGGAGTGTTTTCAAACCTCTAAATGATATCTCATGCTTATCGACCATGACTTGAAATATTGCATCATTACAAAATTTCTATAAAAATATGTTAAAAACTAATTTGGCTGCAGTACAGATTCCTCATGGGCTTTAGATTAGTGTCTCTGCGACCAAGAGGAACAGGCATAACGTCTTAATCTATAAACTCATCAAACAAATTCAGGTTGAACTTGAAGGGATAAGAAGAATGAATGAGTCGAATGAATGGGATAGCAGAGAGATGTCCCCGTGGGCGTTCAGCTATCGCCGAGGATATATTTAGGCTAAATGGGAGGGAGGAGAGGGAAGAATTGAGGGAAGCAAGATGAGGTGGAAATGGCTCAGTGGGATTGGAATGATATCCCCATAGGGCGTGGGAAACAACGGTACGTCACGCCACACGAATCACTTCTAAGAACGATATTCCGTTTCCCAAACCTCTTCCATCTCTTCGCCATCGGAAATAGATTACTAAGAGTTAAATCAGAGCTTCTTAGAAGTCATTCCAGTACTAAAAATCAGATTCCCCTTCTGTCGTTGTTCGTACAGCCTCAAAAATATTTTCTAAGCGCTCAGAAGATACATTTGCATTCACACTGAAAACTTTGCTCATATTTGTTCCTAAATTGGTTGCCAAAATCTACTAACTCACTATCTATTCAAAATCACTAACTTTGGTACTATCCGTAATTTTTACTTTTCTTGTCCTAAAGCAATCCTTGGTCGTCATGTTAGGCAAATTTACGTTACCATGAGCTGATGTATAAACACATCAAACTCAGATCTATCGCTCATCCAAAGTTGAGCCTTGGTTTTGTTTTCATTGGTTTCGTCTAGCAACTAATTCTCGGAAAATTAACGGAATTCTCGGAATATTTAACAAAGAAATCACGAAATATTTACAGTGATATATCAAGATTAAGAAGGAAAAGAAGAAAATTCCAGAATTGAAAATATAATCGATTTTAAGCATACCTGGGTTTTCAGAAAGAAACATGGAATGTGCTGGTAAATATTACCTCATAGATGCGGATAGATGTTAAAGTATTTTAAACGGTAAAAGTTATACGCATTTCAACGAAATTTTGAACGGGGCATCCATTTATCAGACTGTGTAATTCCCACAGTTGTTGACCCGGATAGTTTTCAAACGAATTTCCTCTCAGGCATTTCCAAAATCTACCCTGGAATTCCTTAAATTTATGAGTCGACCTAATACATATGATAAACTACGGCGTAAGATAGTGGAAAGATACAAGCTGAAATGATTAATAAAAAAGCCGAGCTTCGTGAAGCCTCCACGGCGGCGTTGCTTCCTCAGACGCCGCTCCCGACCAATGCAGGCATTGAAGTCTCCAACACGACCGGACGCTACGACAGGAACAGAATCTCATCTGCTGTCTCGAGCCGCGGAACATGGGGCCACAAATGTAACCTCCGATTCACCAACTACACAAGCCCTCCTAATCCGTTCGCCTATCTCCCTTCCTCCCCATCCTCTGGCGACCTCGTTCTTTTTTTCTTCCCCTCTCAATCCTCCTGCCGCTTATCCATCTCCGGGTCAACTGACAGGGCGGGTGAAGCGATAGCATTCGAGGGACCTCCGGAAGAGCCGTCGGGGGCTCCTGACCTCGGCGGCCAATCCGATGACCTCTCAGCTCTCAGTCACGGCTTTCTTGGGAAGATGATGACGACGGAATGATTTCGGAGGAAGCGTTTAAACGTTATGGTTAACGAGGGAAGTTGATGTGAGCTACGTAAGAACTTGAGTATCGGCAAGATTGTAAGAAAGAGAGACTTAGTAAAGCCTTCTTAGCGGTTAAGACGGTTACGACGCGATTTAAAGATACCGTACCGGATCCTTCATCCACGTCTCAATTTGAAATATCGCCCAGTAATTTCTAAATCATCGCAATCGTGATGGGTGTTTTTTCGGACTTAAACTACCCTAATATTTCCATTTGTTACGACCTATAGTGAAGCTTTTGTGAAATACGAAATGAATGCAAGGTAATAAACTAAAACATTAAATTTAAATGCTAATCATTCCTAATTTCTTCTTACGGCGAAGATTATTGCTATCGCTTTTGAGTAGTGAACGTTAACGGTTGTTTCATTTCAGGGAACTTAGTATTAGTATTGAAAAAAGTGCTTCGATAGCTAAGGTCATTTCGCACGTGAGCCCCCACTGAGAATCGAACCCGGGGCCACTTTCAATGAAGTCGAATTCGTTGCCCACTTGGATATCTGGGGGCCCCGGGGATTTGATAATACAGCTCTGTGCTTCTGCAAATATAATAAAAAGGTAGACTTTGCGTACGCAGTTCACACCAAAGAAACTACCCTAATATTTCCATTTGTTACGACCTATAGTGAAGCTTTTGTGAAATACGAAATGAATGCAAGGTAATAAACTAAAACATTAAATTTAAATGCTAATCATTCCTAATTTCTTCTTACGGCGAAGATTATTGCTATCGCTTTTGAGTAGTGAACGTTAACGGTTGTTTCATTTCAGGGAACTTAGTATTAGTATTGAAAAAAGTGCTTCGATAGCTAAGGTCATTTCGCACGTGAGCCCCCACTGAGAATCGAACCCGGGGCCACTTTCAATGAAGTCGAATTCGTTGCCCACTTGGATATCTGGGGGCCCCGGGGATTTGATAATACAGCTCTGTGCTTCTGCAAATATAATAAAAAGGTAGACTTTGCGTACGCAGTTCACACCAAAGAATCTTTTCTTTCTGGATAAAATACAAATGAAGAACTCATCTTGTTCAAAATTCATTAGCTTTATTATTTCCTAAGCCATGATAGGCTATATTGGTGGCAATTACATTCGTAGCAATGATATTTATGACAAAATAAATACGCGCATGAGAAATAATATGAGTCAACAATTTAGTTTGCCTTTGAGGTTTTCTGCAAACTGTGTGTGCAACGTAGAGACACAAATACGTATCTAGACATTTCTGCTCTAAAAATAGGCCCTCGCCACGCCAATAAATCTCACATGGCCATAACGCAAATTCCCCTCGGCTTTCTCGGCAGTCGGAGGCATCACATCATGTACTCCTCCCTCCATCGCTGTCCTGCTCTTCATTCCTTTCCTTCATCACGACTTCTCTTATCCGCCTTAATCCTCCCTCTTATCCTGTCATCTCACTTGCTCAACACTCTCCCTTCCTCACATTTTCCTCTCGCCATCCCTCTCTTTGACATTTCCACTCACATGTCCGCCGTTCTCACTCCTCTTTTACATTTCTATCATTTTTCCCGGGTGCCGCTGCATCGCTGCTATGAAGAACGTAGCCCATGTATTTATCACCCTCCTTTCAAATGTATTTATTTTCGCTTGGCTGATGATTTTCTTTAATACTAAAAAGTTAATGACTGTTTATGATTAGCATATATTTATCTCTTATATTGCAGGGTGTTATAAACAGCGTTGCTAAGAAGAGTCCGACCAACCAAAGCAGTACAAAATGAATTAAATATACTCCCCTCCAATATAATTTATTACAACCAGAACACGACAAAAAAATCACTTTCATTAGAAACAACAAACGTTTGGTTATTTTACTTTGGGTTTGTATTTTAGGAGTCATCTTATGACCCTGATGACGCTCTCATGAGGAGCGAAATGCGCATCGGGTTTCTCATTGTTTTTTATTGTTTTTGGAGTTTTTGTGACTCTTGTTCATTGGTTATTATGAATAGTGAAACAATTAACCATCATATAAGTAATGAAAATAATAATTGCAATAAATTTGCTTTCAAGTAATTTTAAGACAAGAACACTTCGTTCAAATATGCTGATGGATAAAAATACAACGGCGTGTGTATAACTTTTTCGATCCTGAACACGAACGGGATTTTAGATAGTGAATAACATTAAATGATAGTAAACTTAAAAACTCGGCCCAGAATAACTTAACTCTTAATGCACTAAAGTAGTTTCAGAATAAATTTTCTAGATAAAGAATTGAAGCTACGTATAGCTCTTAAATAACAATTCTGACGCCCTTAAAATGAAAATTTTACATCGTTATGTTCTAATTATAACAAAATCGCTCTCACCGATTATTATATCAAAAAATTAATATCATTTTCAACTACGGGACCGAATAAAATCAATTGAGGAAGGCTCAACCATGTGAAAATCCGTAGCAATTAAATGTATACTAATCAATCTATAGCCTTGTCTAATAACCGACTCAACCTGAAGTTTTGGCGGCAGTTATCTTCTTCATCAAAATCCACCTTCAACACAATCTCCTAGGTAAATCCTCTATACCGATGACGACACTCCTCTCGAAGGACAACAATAATTATATAGAAATCTCCAGTAATTTACGTTTCCAGCTCTTTTATTATCATTTACCATCACCGTACAACAGTTGAAGATTAGTTTTCCCCCGCAGCAAATCTCTAGATCCGTCTCTAAAATTGATGGCTATCTCCAAGAAAATTGAGCAATTGTCAATGAATATCACTTTATACTTGTACGTGTAGGAAGAATTGTGCGAGAGAACCGTCGCGACGTGAAGCCGTGAGCTGAATTTGATGCCTTTGAGTGATCGTTATAATTTGTGCCGTAACGAAGGACGCGGTAGGAAATGAATACACAGAGTTAGAAATGAAGACGTTTGAGGAAAAGGCAGGTGATATTAGTGGTTCTTAATAGCGCGGATCCTAAATGGGGGACGGTAATTAATAGTCCCGCCGCAATGTGGTTGTTGAGAGAAAATGAAGAGAAAGCCGTTGCTGGGAAATTCAAATGAATGAGAAGAGGCGATGGATTAGTTGGTCTTTCAGAGGACGTTCTTCAGTATCTTTATCCTCTAATGAAATCTCGGAATTCATGACTTCCTGAGCTCCTAATGCTCTAAGTTCCATTCCCTACCAATAAATCACAAGAGACATTATCATTCACGAGTTGAAATGCAAATTCCTGAAATATTACATTGAAATTAAAGAAGAGATATTAATTCTCAAACATTTGTTACTGTACACGTATGTATCAATTATAATAAGAACAATACCTTGAGGGTATCTTTAGGAATTGATATACTGATATTTTTCAAAAGAAGAATTCGTTTTTGCGTTTCAAAAAGAATATTACCCATTCGCAATTTACGATTCTGGGAGTTGCATATTCCAAATATCCAAATTTAAAGAATTGGTTAGAGTTAGGTATGATTCATTAGGGTAGTAATTACATTCCAAGTCTCCTTAAACGTATTTTGTATTCAGTAATTGATAAAAATAATTGAACTTATAATTGATTTAGTAATTCATCCGAGCAAGAGAACAAGCACATTTCAATTGTTACCATACCTCACAAATCAAGTCGATATTCACTTCCTACGTGATGGATAGTACCTCTGGTTCGATGCCAAAGTATTGTTGAGTCCTCAAGAAATAGGCAATTAATAACATTAGCTACATTTGTGTATTTCCATGACTATAATTAACTGCGATTCTTAGAAAACCTCCAACAAATACAATACACGGCATGTTGTTACAACATTCGGATCACTCAAGTATCTATTTGTGCATTGGATTTTAAACAGGGGACAGAGCTTTCTTTGCACTCTTTTATCTAAATATTAAATAAGACTACTAATTTTGACTACGTCATTTCCTTGCATGAATAAGTCTTGCAAGTATCATGTTTAGGAGTTTAAAAGGAAAGAATGGAATAAAGCAGCCAAGTTAAAGCAATATCTTTCGATAACAGGTTCAGAATAGCCTCCACGAGAACCACTATCTTAATTGCCGACTTTTCCTTTTTTGAATCACGTTTCAATAGTCAGAGGCTCAATTATTCCTCTCAGAAACTGTACCTGTGACTGCATTGCCGCAATTATTGCTGTTTTTTTCTTTTCATGCTCAATCAAACTCGGGGTCAATTTCTGTTCCGCAACGTTTCATTTGTGGCTACAGACAATCGCTATTCGTTATTATCTTATTCTTCAGCGCATTTCTATAGATTTACATCTTAAGTAGTCCTTTAATTTCACACAACTTTCAAAGATACAAGTATTGACTCCCCTTAGATTGCTGTACCCTGAGGCGTCTCCCTTCCTTACTGCATGAAATCGGTTTCTTTATGGAAACACTGACAATCACCTTTCCTTATTTGGTCCGTGGATGACTTGTCCTGGGGAGTGGGCGGACACGCAGGACATGAACTAAATCTAGGAAGCCGCATTCCGGAAAATCAGAGAGACACTTCAGGTTAAGCGACACCTTCCAAAAAGGGTGCCAAGGGGAGCAGGTTGGTCCTTCGTTACTCCCTAATTCCCTCTGGTCCTAACGGTAGAGATATCAGATGGGAAATTGGAGAGAAAGAATCCCTGGGAAGTTTTTCGAAGCGTGCGAAAATCCGACCCATTGAAACGTTAAGTGCTCGACCGCTTTTCCCCGGTCCTCGTTATCGATCAAAGTTAAACTGTTCCCGAAAAAGATGACAAATAGGCTGTGACGTGCTGTTAAAACATGTGGACAGGTAGTAGTCTGTCCATTGGGGAATTATATCAAGAATTTTAGGATGAGTTATCCACTACAGGACGCTTTTAAAGTCTAACTCAAGATCAGTTTGATTGACTAAATGTAAACTTGCCGAAAGCATGCTTTACGAGAATGAATTTGAGGTTTGGTGTAAAGATAATAAGGTTTCTACATGAGAAAAAAAGCTTGAGAGCACATCTCTCATCATTAGCAGTAGTCCGCTCTTTGGGAGGTCCCTGTCCGGATGTTTTCCAATTATTTCCATTCCTCTTGACTTCTGATATTCGGTTCCCTTTCATATCACCCAATCTTTTGAACCAATTATTATATAGCTCATTCATCTTTTTTTCAATGCTTATATAATATTAAACATATTCCGCAAGAATAGAACTAATCGTAATGAAATTAATACTGAAATTATTAGAGTAAAACGATCACTCCTGATACCGCGGAATGCAAGTTATGAAGTCGTTAACAGGAATTTTAGCGTGACGAAACAACAATCTACAAAAGCAAAGTTACGTTAGTGACTTTTAATTGGATATTGTGGCTGCTTTTACACTTTGACTTCGGCGTGGTATTGTAACCCTCAGAAGAAACTTTGAGCTACGTTTTCTTCGTTCAGTTGGAAGTTTTTAGATGTATTTTCTGATCTGCATGCAATGCACCAATTTTACTGAATACTGTATACGTTGACACTGGTGTTTACTTTTTCCTCCATTTTCTGTTTGTGAATCTTTCGTGTAGTGGCCTTTTTGATTGGAACAGGAGTGATTTCATCTGTTTATATGAGTTCCTTGTGGCGAAACAGTCACCTTCATTTGTAGGTGATTGTTTCATCACGCTAAATTCCTTGTTTACTTCCCTTCATTTTGCATTGCACTTGCATTCCACGGCCTAAGGAGTTTTTACTGTACCCCATTTGAAATACAGCCTTGTCTCTAACCAACGAAATGAACGAAATTGTTATTTATCGGTACTCATTTTAAGTTTCTTTTAATGTTTTAGCGTAGCTATTAATAATTGTTCCTGCTGTCATATCTTGGCGAATGGAATATTTTTCACTTTTAAATTGGTACAAATAGACAAAGTTGTATATTTAATTCAATTTTGTCTGTGTTTCACATAGCTGTGATGATTTGGAAACTACTGAGATACCGGTTATGCTGAATAACGGCATTGATTATGGTTTCTCATTATGAATGCGACAGCGTAAGTTAAGTGTTACTCATTCAGTCAGTTCCTTTCAATTCCGTTGCTCCTAATACTGAGATTCCTGCTGCCATACTTTGACAAATAGAGTATTTTTCATTTGTCTTCCGGAGCAGAATAGGGAAATATGTAACTTTATTTAGTTTTGTTCCATTCTTGTTCGGGGCTGAGATGATTTGAAAGTTACTGAGGTATAAATGATTCTAATTAATAGCATTCATCTCGGTTACTCCTGAAAAAGTAAAAGAGTTAGTCAAAGAGCCATTACGTTTCCTTTACGTCTTAGACTTTTTTCGCTTATAGTATTCTGACTAGGGAAGAAAAGCAAAGGCAAACTACCTCACTCCTCATCTAACCTAGTAAGCCTCATTACCTTCTCCCAGCTCTTGGTAGCTAATCGTAGCGGGTGTGAGGTTCCAACTGGCCTCAATTCTTTACGGGCATAAACAATTACTTTTTAGTTAGTTTTATTTAACAGTCAGTCAAATTAAATAAAGTATTTTTGTGCAAAATGAATAGATAGGGATAACTGGTGTGAAAAATAGCTACATGGCTGGGACCCGAACCCAGGTTTCTCACTTTCCGATGAAGACATATGTTGTTACTTATGGAACCCCATTCCTACGATTTCTTAATCGTAATTTTTTCCATCAGAACCGTCTCCGCGTGAACAATTTTCAGCAATTCTTATTTTTCCCAGCAACCAAATACTTTTTTATCTAAACGTGCACCCTTTCCTGTAGACCTCCAATCTCATACGTAGGCGGTTTCTCGAGGTCCACATTTTGTACCCACGTAGCGAAACGCAGAAAACCTAGATTTCGCAGATGCTTCCCCGATATTCTATCAAGGTCCTCGCGTCCGTCCTTTGGTGCCATAACGGCCCCTAATTCTGTCCTTCTCCTAATATCCAGCGACTTGAGATTGCTCAAATTGATCGCCGGAATTCTCCTCCAGAACGATCCTTATGAGAACGAGAGCCTAAAAAAGCTAATGAGGGTATCATTTTCCTCCTTTCATATCCCCCGCGTTCCGTATCTATCCCTTTTCCCATCCCCGCTCGGGCGGACTTCGCCTACTCATTAAGTGTGAGTTAAGTCGAGGATAAAAAAGTCCGGCGAGTAGACCCCACACTGGAATGTGAATGTAGGTCATGAACGAGGAATCGGCGAACCTGAGGCGTGGTTCGGCCGAAAGAAAGTGGAGTTATTTGTTCGCTTTCTCACCTCGCCTCCCCTCCGTCATTATCTCTCCCCCGCCCGCCCCCCCAAATCGCCCATCCAGGGCCGCCCCATAGTTCCCCGCTCTCTAGCCGTCCGAACCGATAGAGCGAGTGTTCCCCGGAAAGTGGGTGATTCGTTCCGAGAAGGAATAAAAATACCCACCGTAAAGGAAGTTGACAGATTCGGATGTGGGAAAGATCGCAAACGGAACGTCGATGCCTAAGGGATGACGTCAAATGTAAATCATCATCCTGGAGATGCGCGGAAGAATGATTCGGTACGTCAACAAAATGGCGTCAATAAATGATCCGATTCCTTCCCCTTGACTGAACGAGAGAGGGACTCGAATTCGATGAGAACATCGAGGTTTGAACGAATCACTCTGCTTTCTCCGTCGGACATGACGCAAGCGATTATTGAATTTCCATCCCTCGAGAGACAATTAAGTCATCCTGCGAACCCGAATACACCCTATCATTGGGTTCTTTACTGAGTGAAGCAATTAATTTTCAGATCGATAAGGAAAGGTTACAAAATGTACAAACGTTTCAGTGGCCGAATGATTACGTAAACTTTTAAATTTTCTTGAACAGTATGCGACTCATCGTTCTCATCCGCATCGTATAAAAATGTAAACTGTAGGTTAAGATATTGACTATTCTTTTGTGGTTTACCACTAAATATTTCGTAATGTACGTACATCTAAGTTTGTTTTAACCGTAGAAGGATAAGGAACTTAAGAAACGTAAAGGAGTACGTTTTAAAAAGCCAAAGAAAAATTGAAGGTACAAAATTCTGACGGACCTGGGACTCGAACCCAGAATTTCCACATTCCGGGTTATGCTTTAATACATTGAGCTATCATTCACTGAAAATTCTATAAAAAATCTTACTTTACTGTTCTGCTTTGATAAGAATTAAACGTCGAGTGGAAAATTCATGAAATATTCCGTATTGAAAGATGATATATATTCATTGGAACCTGATTGTTTAATTATTTATTTTTACGAGCAAAAATTAATGTCCAACCAAAATTATATTCAATATTTAGGTTTGAGCCATAGTATCGCTTTTGATTTTCGGACCATTTTCGACCGAGACACCTTTCCAACCTTTCTTTTTTTTATAACATTAGAACAAAGTTATATAAATTCGAAAGCGACCAAGTTCGACTCTGGTCGTGCACCGAAACACCCTTTCCTATCATAAAGCGATGGAATCGCCCTCCTACGTACCGATCCGGAGCCCGACATTTCCCTCGCAACCCTCATAAATCCCACACTTCCCTTTTCCGATTTTCGGTAACTTTCCGTTTACGTCCGCGGAGAACTGGTTATTTCTCCGCCCGGCGAGAGAAAAAGCGATGAAGGATAAAGTACGGCGCGATGAACAGTATGAGTGGTTAAAATAGAGGGGGATACGGGGGAGGTAAGAGGCTCTGTAAGGGAAGGGTGGTCAGAATGAAGAGTTCCCACGGTGGTGGCGAGCGCGGGGATGAGTGAGAGGGTCTTCGGAGGGGAGGCAGTCAGTGAGCGAGGGAGTTGATGGCCGTGTCGTGGGAGGGTGAGGCGGGCAGGTTGCCTTAGGCGCCAGAGAGGAAAATGCGTGGGAGAAGCTGTTCCCAAAGAGAAGAGGAGGTTACGGGGAAAGAGGCAGGGGAACCGGGGTGGAAAATTGAGATTGGGGATTTAGACGAAATGGAAAGTTGGCAAAATAGATGTGTTGCACGTGGAAGCTGTGGAAAAAGCTCGCTCCGGCAGCTGTCAGTATTTTAGACGTCGATAAAAGTCGGGAACTCGTCGATAAAGGTCTGAACAGGATTAGCGTAAAAAAATGCACTGCCTTCCCCCAATCGTTGATGTAAGAAGTTGGGACCTGCGATCGTTAACTGCCTTTCGAATCGAGTGTCGATTCGAATGTCTAATCGTACGCGAAGTCGAATATCGAACCAAAGGTCTAATAGAAACCCGAATCGATTGCATAATCGTATATCGAATAGAAGATCGAATATATCATTGAATCGAAGATGGAATATAATATCTAATCGAAGATCGAATATTATATCGAATCGAAGAACTCATTCAATAACAAATCGGGCGAATTCAATATCGAATCGATGATCGAATATATTCGAATGTCGTATGTCGAAATGGATGGTGTCGAATGTCCAAAGTCCAATGTCGAATCAAATCAACTTTTGGGTGGTAAAATCGTTAATTTAGGCAGTTAAAAACTCTTATCTCTTGCCACTGACATTAAAAACACCCATATTTTTCATCTTTATATTCGGAGATTACGTATAAATGTTTACCTAATAAGTTAAGAGAAGCTCCGAGGAAAGTAATGATGATAAACGTTTCGAAAAGTATTAAGTAGGAACACGGCCTTGTGGCTAATTCGTAACCCGCTAATCGGTCTCCACGCAGAATCCAATCCGAATCCATTTCTCAAATCTTGAACCTACGCAAGTTCCAGATGGGATTAATTATCCCTAAAACGATCTTTACTTCCACACTATTCTTGCCATTCTTCTTCTTGCGAAGGAATCAAGAAAAGCGCGTAAGATCCCTATGAACTCCTTCGTAAAGAAAGAATCATTATCAGACGATTTATCCTTGGCTATTAGGTATTTAAATCGGACGGAAATCCCATTTTCGTGGTGGAGGGATCGTTTATGTAACCTTAAGGGATCGTGAATGACGATTTCAGTGGGAGATGTGATAGATGGACGCGTGTAATTTGGATACCCGCTGAGGTTACACATTAAATCGCCGGAACTACTTGAAAGTACACATCTTTTACATATGCCGCAAGCTCTCTCAATCGCAAATGAATGGGTGAAGTTCGTTATAAAGTCAGGCGAGTTAAATAATAAAAATACACCTCACGGGAGTAATTATCCGAATTATCACCATTCTGAGTTGTTAACTGCAGTTGTGACATACCATCTCTTGCATATTTACCACATTCTCTAACATACAAGTAATTAATTTTGGAGAAAAATTAGTACCTCACGCCGATTAGGTAAATTTTCACCATTCCCGATCAGCTGCGTCCGGGAAGAAATTTATGTGAGTGAAATTCAGTTTTACGCCTCAGTTGTATGTATTAATATCTGGAATGGATTTATAGCCTGCCCAAATATGAATTCCCGAAATGCTTACATGCAAATCATCCTCCCAACCTGCGTCACTTTTAAACGAGAGAAAATTCGAATTTACGATCGCATAAAAGTTACTGAAATTGTATTTTTTAATGTGGAAAATGTGTTCATTTCTTTTCAGGGCCCTGGCAATCAATGAGGCGCATTACAGATATAAATATATTTTGCCTCTTTCACCTGTTACCAAAATTGACACAGGTGTTTTTTCCTGTGTCAAGATGCGAGAGAAAAAGATAACTTTACTAAATTCTTCCTACTGTCTTATTTTATCTAACTCATTGTAATACATCCTAGAAAAAATAGAAGAAATGGGGTAATAAAAATCTAATAAATAGTAATATCATAAAAAATTATTCTCAGTTATTAATGACCATTTAGTTCAAGTAAGGATATTCTTTCTGAACTGGTAATTTATTCCTATTTTTCCTAAGTTACATGTGACTCAATTTATAGTGGGTTTCCCATGTTCAAGTATTGTGCCATATTATAATCTGAATTCATACTCTCGGCTGACTAACACTGTTTTTAAAGACGTAGACGTAACTACTTCACTAGCATCGCAAGGTCACTCGTTCATTATTAGTCGAGAGCAAACTATCGGGTACTTTCCATCATTCGATGCCATAGGCCTATTTCAGATATTTTGAGCGCGAACAATCCACAGACCGCAAGAATTTCACCCGCACCCACATAGAATTGTGCGATATGATTTCTGATTCAATGAAGCATCGCTCCGATGGGAATTTCCCAATCTCAGCCGGATAAACAGCGAGGCTATATAAGGAAATTCCTCTCCATCGCAACATTTCCCTTTCCTAAGGCTCAACTATCTCACCGGACTTTGATGACTCACAATCTCAGAGGGAGGCCGACCTATTCCATAGGAAGTGACCAGAGATAACCGAAGGACTTGATCCAACTCTCTACAACACCGTTGTTCCCCAGACATCTCTTCACATCTACCAACTACTCCCCTTCTCCCTCTATTCTACGTTATTCATCCTTCCCCGTATCCTTTCTTTATCTTCTCGGTATCGGTGTCGGTAGCATTGCCGATTCATCCACGATTGAGAATATATGTAGGGAGAGATTTTTTAAGTTTAGGTTCATAACCTTAACTCTATTATCGATATATGCTACGATGATAATGTTATTTCTTTGTAGTTTTTGTAATTGTTTCATTATCTGTAAGCATGAGAAAGTATCAACAACTTATGTTAATAACAAATTTGTAAACATGAGAAAGGGAAGGAGATGGATGTTTTTCTTTCATACTAAACTTCACCTGACACACTTCTCAGATTGTTCAAATGTTAAAATTTCGTCCCTTTCTTTGGTTTGGCACGAAAAAGAAATATCTTCACACTTTACTGCAAATTTCCCTTGAATGGCAGTAAATATTTGTTATATGTAATACTGTAATTATTAACTACATGTAACAATGTGAATAATCTAATTTGTAATATTATAAATAATATANTATTTAGCAATTTTATCAGTTCTTCACTGTTCCCGTATCCCTATTGTTCGTTATAGTTTCCTATTGTAAGGGTTAGATCTACGAAGGGACTAGGAAATCTTGATCTCGCCCGTCAATAAGGCGGCGTAGTATTATTATTATAACTAACCATATTAAATATACACTGCCATAACTTAATTTTCTCTTAACAGAATTTTTTATGTGATATTACTTTTACTTTCGTAAAGATTTTTAATAACTTTGTAACACTTTATGTAAAATTAGGCACCTTCTGATAAGCCTTCTTTGGCTCAGGATGACCTCGCTGATAAACTCTTAAGACTTCTGTGATTATATTCCCATCTTTTCTTTGTAATTATTATTTATTTGTAGTAAGCCAAATTTTGTATATTTTTGTAATTATTTTTTTGTAATAAGTCAATTGCGTAATAATAATAATAAACCATTATTATCATTATTATTAGCTAGTAGGGTTGTTCTTCGACGATGTATTAGCACATTTTTATTAACATTGCACAGCTAAAATATTCCTAAATTAGTTTATATCGTATTTATACTCCCTTAGATCCATTTCCTCGCTGCTATGTATTTTCTGTCATTAATAAAAACTAAATAAATTCGTTTATTATTACTATATAATGTTACGATTGCTCTTCGATGACGTGCTGGCTTATTTTTATGAGCATTGCACCACCAATATTTCAAAATTGGTTTACCTTGGACCCATTTTCTCATTACGTATTTTCGGTTATTAATTAACACTAAATTAGATAACAATGTGGCCCAGCAGAAGTTGAAATTGTGATCATTTCCATCTTCACTCCGATGCCGAATAAATCGAACAGGTGTATCTCGTAGATTTCTGTGAGTATAAAGGTAAATTCGCTTTCCAAAAATTCCCACCGATGGAGGGGTTTACTAATTGACAGTGCAATTTCTATGACGGGTACAGAAAAACGACTTCTAACAGCAGTCCATGATAGGTATAAACTCAAAGAGACCAAGTACCTACTGATATCAGTACAGTGCAGTGATAGTACACTGATATATGCTGCGTCATTTTGCTGTGTCTACCATGATTATGCGCTATTACGCCTTAAAAACACGAAGGAACTTTTGATTATTCCACAATATAATTCATATTAAACCTTTTCCAGAGCTGCAGACCAGCATTCACAGGTATTCTATTTATATGTATTTCGAGTCTTCCGCTAATCGCATGGCATTTCTCCCTCCCATAGCACCCATACGCCCACGCACTTCTCCGACCTCTACAAGTCCCCTCTGCCACTTGATTGGCAAGCGTCCAAGGTGACTCTCATTCTCGCTCTCTCATCTTAAACCCAAGAGCACGAGCGCCCAATGAGCCGGTCCTCCAAAGAGTGCCGCTTTCGAGAAAGATTTCCAGGGCGATTCTAACTGCAATCTTCCTCTCTCTTCGTTCTCCATCTCTCCCTTTAATCTCTCTTTTTCAGATTCCCATTGGATTTTGTTTTCCTTCCTAAACTTGCAAAAATTCATATAAATCAGCCGCTCAATGAATGAAAAATAGGAACTACTAATATTTATGAAAGCAATAAAGTTACATCTTAGGCCCATTTGTAAATACTCGCTTAAGCTGGCTTTAAATACATGGTCTTATCTACCGCTATGATCGAAAACTTGTGCTAAATTATCCAGTAACTACTGTAAAACTCCATCTTCCCCGTGATACCAATCCTAGCTCTTATATAGGTACTTAAAACTGTATTTTAATGTTTCTATAGTTGGAGAAAGAGTGAAGGGATAAACAAAAAAGTCTGCAAAAGATACAGAAATGGGAAACCATTAATAAATAATTAGTAGGATTAAGGAAAGGTTTGAGTTCTTTGCAGGATAAAGTCCTGCGGCTGGTCCCAAAGGAATAACAGGTGTGAAAAATAGCGATATGACTGGGACGCGATCCCAGGTCTCCCACCTTCCGGGCAGGTATTCTAAATGTTTAGCGACGACTCTCTTCTCTGAATAAGTGGATATGAAAAGAAAAAATGCCGCGTGGATTATGCAGAATATAACCCTAGAAATGGCAAACACACGAAGGTTCAAATTTGAATATACACCACATTTCTTAACCCTAATTAACCAGTGATACACAAACATGATAATTTTGTTTACAACAGACATGGGTACTTCTATTGGATCATACATTCCAAAACATTGAAAATTGCTTGCACACGAATTCAAATAATGAAACTACTTTACTTCTGATAGTTGTAATTTTAATCAATTTAATTTTAGCAAAAATTTAAGTTGGTCAGCGTGTCGTTTCGTAGCATGGATACATCTTCAGACCTGAAGATGTAGCCACGCTACGAAACCATGGTCGTATTTACGTTACATTGCGTGGTGTAGTAAAAGTTCACTCTAATGAAGCGTTTTAATATTATTAATTACCGGAAGATTACCCCTGACTCTGTTTCGTTCAGTTAGATTAAGTTTTGTACTTATCCTCGTCATCTATTGTCTCGTTAAAAATCAAATTTACGTAACCCCTCCCTTACGCTATTACTGGCTACCCTTAGACAGGTGTAAGCATATCAAACGAATTAAGAGATAAATAGGCCGAAATATGCATCTGTTAATAGGCTGACGGACGAAACTTGAAGATTAGGTCATCGTTGGCCCTTTGGAAACCAGCCCTCCCGTCAAAGGATCCCTCATTGTCACCACATAATCCTTCATCCGAACCTTCTTCCTACGTACATCTTCCCACTCTTCCTATTTATATCCTCTCATCCTCAATTCTCCACTTTAAAAACTACCGAACCAATCGCCGAATGCAACTCCACTTTCCCAGACTCTCCTCACCGATTTGAAGCACAATTTCTTTGCTCGCCACCGCCCTCCCATCTTCCACCCCCTCCTCGAAACATGTCCGTGTCTCTTTGAATCCTTTTCCACCGCAATCCTAATAAACGTCATCCTTCAATGTCTCGCGGTGCGCCGTGTATGGCCGGAGGCCTTTATTTACGAATGTACAGCTTCGCTCGCTCTTCTCATCGCCCTCTTTCCCTTCTCCTTTTCTCTCCCGCTCATTCGTGCTTCGCAAATTGCCCACTCCGCGATTCTCAGGTGAGAGAGATTATGCTCGGCTACGACTCCCCCCGCGTCTGCACTCGGAGTCTCTCCCACGATCGTCTTGATTACCTCCATACTCTCTCGGCGCTCTAAATGAATTTTTAAGGGGAAACAAAACACGAGCTACGTGCGCATCACAACTGTCATTTGTTCCGGCGCACTATGGTAGAGTTATGCATCGCTGCATCTGCAAATTCACTGGAAAGCGAATTTCCTAAGAATAATTCACCGCTTTTGTGTTTCACGGGCGTAATGTTTTCCGAAATTGTTTTAATCATCACACGGGTTCTCAAAAACAATTATTATGGGACGAATGCTGGGGAGTTTTAATTTTTAGGCAATTTTCATACCGTTGTACTGCTTACGCCCATGGATCTGTTATGTATATTAATATTAGACGAAATTCCTTGAAACTTTGTCGCTTGTATCGGATCTTATTTACTTAAAATGAGCCTCATCAGGTTAAAATAGCAAAGATAATGATAGCACGTTACAGCTTCCCTGTTTCTGCCTTCCCTCATCCGGAAAGAATACTGAAAAATAATGCGACTAGTAAAACTACATTCAATTGTCAAAATATTCGACTTCCAGATGCCAAAATTCGAGTTGATTAATACGTGATTAATAAATCTCTTATGCTCTCATGATATTTACCTATCTCGTGTGACGTCTATAGGGTAAACAAATGCTACGAGTAATGTCACGTTAAAAATCGTAAATCATTTTGGAGTACCAGCTCAAAACTATTGTATCCATATTCAATGAGTACGAATATCTTGTACCTTGTGTAATGTACCAATCTTCAAGTACCAATCTCTTGTTTGGGATTAATAAACTGAACATCACTTTCCTAAATTTCGTGGGTTGTTACACCTTTCTGATTAATCAGACAAAGGTTACCACTCTCCACGATTTCACTGGACACTCCGAGAGTCTATTCGTGGAAGTATTTCCGGAGTCCGGCCGAAGGTCTGCCTGGTCATCAATTTTGAAGAAATCATACTCCGAAGAAATGAATTCATCCTCATTGAAAATAGAAAGCATAAAAATATTAATCAGCCAACCGCCTCATGCAGCGATCATGGGATGGAAATTGATTCTGTGATCGTTGTAGCAGAAATATACTTTTGAGGAATCGATATATCTTTTGCTAAAAGTTGTAGCTAAAGGGGTGGTTTTTGGGGTTCAACCCCCCCATCCCCATGAGAATAGAGTCATTAATAAGCGAGAGCATGCGAGAGGATAGCATCTCTATTTTTATTAAATATATTCATTAAGTTTATATTTTCATTGGATTTTGGTCGGAAATATTCCTGCCCCTGTATTGTAAGCAATACAGTGTTTACTCCATGGCTCTAAGCCCCCATGGATAAATCCTAACCATTTCCCTGCTTTTGCTTTTTAGCTCTAAATAGGTGTGGGAAGATACCAAAAGACAACCTAATATTTTTTATCTCTCAATAACTTTTACACTACTTTTATGTCTATCTTCCTTATTTGGAATATTATAAAGATGCATTTCTACTCACATTATAAAGAATATTTCCGACACAAAACGCCTCAGGCAACCTTAAGGTAAGCAAGTTCTTCCAGTGATTAAAAACCGAGATGGAAATCCAAAACTCGGAGACTCGTTCCTGAATCCTCCAGCAGAAATTATATTTCAATCAATATTTTAACGTTTTCTCCTCGTAACAGGTTCCGTTCTTCAGAAAAATATGCATATATCTTCCACTCATCCAGTGATGTTTTTACACTCGTTGAAAGCTTCATCTTCCCGTAAGAGCTCATGTAAATTAACTATCTCGGACGGGATCTCCTCTTCCCGGATTCGTCCAGGAGGCACGGGGAGATGCCATTTTCCCACCGTTTCCCTAGCGCATTCCGTCCTCATCTTTCTCCCCCTCAAACCCTTTCTTCGGTCGACCCCTCTCCGATGGGAATTCCCTTCTCTAACACGAGCACATGCACGGACAAGCAGAGGAAAGAATCGCCTGCGGCCGGGAAACTTATTAATGATTGGGACTCACACGGTCCGGGTACCATATCGTGGTACCGCACCGCCTTCCACAGCCCCTGGATGCCTTAACATCTCCCCTCTCTCTACATTCCAACCACTAGGTCATCAAGACAGTTGCCTGACCATATTAAAAAAGGTACAAATTATATAGTTGTTTAAAGCTTGTTGTTTGTTTCGGAAGCAATTCATCATTCTCACGACTCGGATGTCATCGCCTAGAAGCAGCAATAACTCGGCATATGTATTGAGAAAGGTGTTTACGTCTTTTATTCCGTATCTTGCGGTTCTAAATTCCCATCCTCGTATTCTGCTGCTTATTTCTTCTTCTTCGAATTCATCATATGTCCTTATCTGCATTCTTGGTGTGTGTTCATTTATATTTCCTATTTCTTTTTCAGTAGTGTTGCTGACATCTTCCTTTTTTAATTTTTACCTTTTCCTTCTTACTAAATTTTAAAGATTAGTTTAATGTCGCAGGCTTTTTACGCCCCCTTCACGTGGGTGTTTTCCTGCTGGGTCTTAATTTTTTCCTTAAGTTCAGATAGGTTTATATTTAAACCTAAGTAATAGTTTCTTCCTTTTTTTAAATTTTTCTCTTGTTTCAACACCAAAAGTACTTTATATATCCTATTCATGTGTCCGTTAATCTTGTTGTATTCCAACGAGGGGTATTCTAAACAGTAGCCAAAGCTCAATCGATAGGAAGAACGTAAAGAATTCCACGAATTGTAGGTGATATTATAGTAATTCACGCATACATTTATGAAATCGTATGCAATTGTACTATGTAAATCGTATCTGTTTAAATTTTCAATTAGTAAGTGTTGTAAAATATACTGGACTAATGGATATATAGTGGACTAAATATAGTGGACGGGGTGTATAATTCACTAATGGACTATTCACAAATGTATATATATTTATATGTAGAACTTAAGTGTTAATGGTAAAATGTGAATAATGTAACGTCGCCTAGTGTAATCCTGCGGCGGAATTATACAATAATAATAACAGTAAATTGTTCCCTTCTCGTACCATTAGAATTAAAAAAATATTAGCAAAATAGTGATCCCCTGATAGAGTTTCATCGAAATATAATGACCTTCAGGTGCATATTTGTTACGTATTAAATAGATGCAATGCTGAACGAAAACAGGTTTTTTAATAAATGCTGTTAGATATTTTATCGAGGAATTTCTTCTCGAATTATCTTTTTCGAAGATTATGTAGTAGTTTATGTCATTTAGAAATAAACTTTATGCCCATAATTGTCTGGGAACGTTTCTAAGAGAGCTTAAAATTTTTTCAGCACAAAAAATAGAAATTTTTAATTCTATACTCAGGGTGATTCCTTCGGTACAGGCTTTCAGGTCGGATTATTAAATGTGATTAAAATTAGATTTGCTTGTTTGGGTTAGAAACTAGAATTAAAGTTACGTTTACTTGCTCGTAATCCATAATTTATAGTTAATTCTAGCACATTTGGGTCTTTCTAAGGGTGTAATTTATTTATTGTTCGACAGAAATCAACGCTTTCTCATGCAAGCCTAAGGATATCAATGAAGTCTGAATTAATCCGGAATTTATGGACGTACTCGTTCTTTAGCTAATAGCACACGATGAAGTGGCTGGTTCCACCGAGTAGATTTTGTTTGGTTTGTTTCACAGAGTAGATCTTTTTACCCATTCCCATCCTGATCTTTCGGACCGTGCCAAAACACGCATTTGACCCTTCTCAGCTGCTCCGGATCCTCATTTTTAAACGCTAGAAGACCGAGCGGTAGAAAGAAGATGGTAACGAATCTTAAGGACTAAGCCAGATGTCCCATCCGGCTAAGTCCGTTGCCAATTTTTTGCTTGCGCCAAATGTTTTGATGGCAGAAGGTAGCGATCAATTCTTTCGACATCTCTGTCGTGACGGAGGGAGGAGCCTGCGAGCGAGCGTTCTTCCTAAGCGGAAATTTGTGAGGCAAGGGTGCCAGATGGGGGACTCACAACCGAAAATTGGCAGATGTCAGGAAAGCAGACCGACGAATGAGAAGGCGGCGAATCAAAGGCTTTAACGATAGTACGCCCGGGGCGAATTCAAATGTTATTCCCAACTCTATTTACCCTCCGCAATCTTATCTGCGATACGCCGATTTTAGCATCGGTTTAACATTCCTTCCACACACATTTTCTAATCAAGGTGGTCAGTGGGGACAAACACTAGCGCGGCACAAGTTCGCCGCTCAGCTGCGAAAATTATCAACGAATTAATTAAAAACGCCGCGATTGTTCCGTTCCCACGAAATCGCCGACCTTTTAACAAATAGCGTAAATTCGCAATATTATATGGTTGAACAATATTTCAAGAAGGAAAGCTTATATCAATTTTAAGTCAAATTTATTATGTCTTCTATTCATATCTTTAAATTTAAATTAATAGATGTCGAAAATTTAATTAACCATTTAAATTTTCACGTAACTCAAATGTAAATATTCATCTTTTTTAATCAATCATTGGAAATAATGTACGCCATCTTTTCTAATTTAATTTCTTCTATTCTTCGATTCTAATCGAAAAGGTTTCTGGAAAAATATTTTTCAGTTACATGAACAGTAAGATTATGATATTTCTGACGTCAAAAGTTTCTCATGCTGATATTTGCTAAATGAGTAAAACGTGAAATACTCAAATTAACACATAAGGTAACCCTAAAGCATGTAAAATGGTGATTCGAACATAAGTGCTTCCCTACATTGTTCTGTTGAATTCGGCTCAATCAAATAATTCGGAGTATTTAGAAATGGTTCCCAGGCAAATGAATTCTGACATCAGAAACTTGTATCCTTGAATAAAAATGAAAAGGAAAACCGATAGAATAACTTATACAGATACCGTAATCTTCCATCGATTGAAATTCTCGTCTCCTACACACTGCATATATTCCCTCGACATAACAACGATGTACAGGAAAATAACAACGATGTACTATTGAGAATAGGGGAGGAAAGAAAACTGCAGAGGGAAATCAAGGGGGCATAAACTACGCCGAAATTGCCTACTTAGAAGTTATTGAAGGAAAAATAGAAGATAAGAGAATGAGGGGAAGGAGAAGAATGGGAATGCTAGATGACGTAAAAAATGGCCGAAGTTACAGGCGAATGAAAGAAGATGCTCAGGACCGACTGCAATGGAGGGTATCCAGTTGAAACCTGTCGGAAGACAGATTCCACTAATTGTAAGAAGAAGAAGAACAACGATATTCTTAAACATGCGTTAACATAGACGTGCTTCTTTTTGTAAGAAATAATCACGGATTCATCACCAAAATCACTCAAATGAATCATGAATCGAATTCCGTCTACGACACGAATCTAGAGTAGTCTTATTGAAGGGGTCCTTTGAGGTTAAAATAGAACCAGGTTAGACCCTCCAGCTGAGGAGGCCAGACAACCTGACGCTCAGTTGGACACCTATAAATTCACACATCTAATGAATCAATGCTTAGCTCAGGAAGTCCGACCAAGAAGTTCTGGTCCTTAGACACCTGAAGCGACAACGTTCTCTTTTGACCAAATCACTTCACATATTGGAATTCTCGACATCAATTATATTCAGACGTCAGCGGAAGACCTCGATGAAATATGCGTCTCTAAGAAGAGGTAATTTCCAATCGAATTTTCGTTGCTCTCTTCGTCTTGGAAGGTGTATCTTCAATGAGATAGAAGATGCTTTGCCCCTCCCTCGCCTTGCGCCCACCGCGTCCCGCCCCCCAGCGGCGGCGGTGGTCTCTCCGCGGCGGAACACCGGTAGCTCATTGGGCAATGCGGTAGCAGCGAAGAGGATTGGATGAGAGGGGATTCTGCTGGTGGGAGATAAGACGCTTGCCCAACAGACGTAATCCGAGCTGGATAGTATGTGATCCGCGTTCAATCATCCACCTTCCTACCTTTCTCAGCTTTTGTCTTACGTAACAGTTATCGTAATCGTTGATAAAGGTTGTTGATACCTGTAATTGTTGCCGGTCTGTGGCGTAGTGGTTAGCGGGTTAACTGAGGTACCGGGATCGCATCCTAGTCAGGGTATGGTTGCTTGTTCATTGGGAATTTATCGTAAGAATGGTAGAAATTGACTAAAATACGCCATAAGTGAAGGCGAAATGAATAAGCAAAGCATAAAAAGCCTCAATGAATTGAAGTCTCCGGATCACTTTGAGCTTAACTACTCTTATTTTGGAGTGCGCATTCTTAACTAGAGCGAACTACGGACTGTAAGGAAAGAATCTGCTTTGAACGTGGAAGTCAACCGATGAGCTTCAGGAAAAATCTCGTCCACGTCTGGCAAATGAAAATTTGGTCCTATTTGTTGACTTGCAGAGGAAAACAAATCCCAAGATTGAAATTTCTGAGTTCGCATACCTGAATAAGAAATGGTTATGACACGTCCGTCCCATTGACGGACCATTTGTAACCATTTGTTATCAAACCATTTGTATCTAACCATTTGTTGTCAAATGAGATAGAAGATGCTTGACGAGATCAGCAGGGGCGTAGCCAGAATTTGTCGATGAGGGGTTTAGAGCCGTCGAGTAAACTTTGTATCTACTACAATACAGGGACAGAAATCCTTCCTCTTAAAAACTAAGGAAATTATGAACTGATTTATTTAACATGTGTACCCTGCGAATCTCCAGCGATGTTTGTATGTCATAATTGCAAGAGACTATTCTTTCACATGCTTTTGTTTTTTGTTGGCTCTGCTCTCATGAGGGGGGGGTTGAACCCCCAAAACCACCTCCTTGGCAACTCCTATGGAGGTCAGAATTCTTAGTAAGCCGCTCTTTTCTGTAAGCTTCCCAACGAACTTCTGGAAGTAGCGGACGGCAGCTGTAGAAGTTATGGGCTATCTCCTCAATAGGAGACGGGACGACATGAATTGCTTGGCTTTTTAATGTCCCCCTACAAATAACAATGACATCCCCATTTTAATTCCTACATCTTTCGCGCGAACAGCGTACGGGACCAAATGCAGCATAGCGCGACACACATTCCCCAGTAGGGCGCGAATGAGCGAGCGTATCTCAGGGGGTGGTCCAGCCAAAGATCGGTGGCCAATCACGTAATACAGTAGGCGAGAAAGTAGGAAGGGGAACACTTTAATGCGGCAGAGATCCCAGCATCCCTTCCTCCCACTCCTCCTTCTCCACAAACCACGTCCCGACCAACCGCCGCTCTCTATGCGGATTCGAAAAAAAAGACGGTAGCCAGTGCGCAAGACCGGTAGCTCATTGGTTGGCCGCAGGGGCCGGGAGGCGAGTAAAAAAAGGCTTGGAAAAAAACGAGGAGATACGGTTGGGCGGGAACGTAAGGCCGGTAGCGAATCGGGAGACAGGGCCATGAAACAAAATGCCCTCCAGCAAGAAAAGGGAAAGGGAAGGGAGGCTGAGGGAGGGAAATGGCTTTCTCTGAGAGATAGAGGGCGCGTCAAGTGGGGAAAGGTGTTCCCGAGGGAAGAATGCGAAAATTTCACGCTCTCCATCAATTGTGTCGGGAATTACTCTTGGAATGAGAGCGGTTTCTGACCCCGTGGCAGATGTTCCGGGAGGTTTTTCTAAAGACGCTCGTTGCCCTGGGTTGTGCCGTTTCCGTTTGAACCTCAAGCTACGAGAAAAGGTCTCGAAATTGAAAAAAGGAGCCCTTCGCGCCGATCCGATCTCACGTGTTAATTAATATATGTATTTGAGATATGTATATGAGAGCCTAAATATGTATCAGGAGCGTTAACGTATTGACATTTGTTTTTATGCAGATTGAGGCTTTTCTGTCTGATATACGTAAACCAGTAAACCAAATGTTGAGATGTATAAGCAGTTTCATAGTTAGATAGCTCCTAAATTGTTCTCCTTGAAAACCAAAGATGTCTCCCGAACATAATGAAACGGAATTTATTCGTAGACTTAGGAAATGGCTTATATCACAAAGAGATATATTGAAATTATCTACAGTAATTGCATATTTTTCAGTTTATTTATGTTGTTTTCACACTATGATCTCTTGTATATTATATTCCTAGATTCCTTTTTCATAATTTCTATGTATGCACCTATAATACGTTAAAAGTATAAGTGAGGCAATCCCAACATAAGACTTCCTTCTGTTTGCTACATTTCACACATTGCATGATGTATTTTTTCAAGTGTGAACCCTCTCTTTCATTTTTAATAAATGAATTTTTATTATTATGTTAACGCATAAAATGTGTGAGCGCGATTAAGCAAAATATATTGTATGACAAGTCCTCTATTTTTTCCTTCAATCAGGCCTCGAAGACGTATAAGTTATCTAAATATTAGGAATAATTGTAAGGAAGCCCACACCACTCATTTTTTCACCACTACTCACATTGTGTTGCTCCAACCATTGGGATCCTTTTTTATTCTTAAGAAAAATTTTTAAATCATATTTTAGGCAGTTATTGCATGTCAAATTTATTTAGAATTAAAATTGAAATTTTGTTTTCTTTTCGTATCTCTAGAGACAAAAATTTCTTTATTTAATTATTTATGTTGGTCAGTCTCCATATGTCTTGCATGAATAGACTAAATTCACCATATCTTAAGCTACAAATATAATACATGACACGATAATATCCCACTGATGTACTCTGCTTGTAATTCATTTCTGCACTTTGCCACTCTTAACATTCACCGTCCACGTTTTTCAGCTAACAGTTGCTACAATTAAGTCAAATACTGTAGATACACTAATCTACGTTAAACAACGATTCTTGAGGAAGATATCCGAGAGCATGTAAATTACGGCCCTAATCGACCATCGAATAGCTATTTTACCCACAAAAGTAAGATTTAAACATTTCCCATAAGAAAGAGCTCATATCGCCGATAATCCGGTAGATTCAAACGATTCTAGAGTGAAAATCAATTTTAGGACAGTGAGCTGAATAAAAGTGTGAATGATAAATGTATGAATACATTTAGAGACATAAAATACTGCAAAACCAGCGTCTACGCTTCTATTGACCGTGAGATCGATTATACGTAGCCCTATATACATTTTTAACATGTTAAAAACCAGGACTCATTGCAAGCTTTTAAACCCTTTTATTAAACCTAAATCTGCGAAGAGGCGTCTAACCATGAGTTCCAGCCACGTTGATTTATTACGATCATCTTAATCTTACATCTCTTAGAATATTCAAGTCATTCAGAGGAAAAAGGAAGCCTATACAGTTCAAATATATGCTTCTTTCTTATAATGAACTGTTTTATTTATTATAAATTTATTATATTTTTTTCCTATCTACATCTACATAATTTCCCTGCATCCCCTGCCACACGCCGAAGGGCATGCTCCATATTTCTACCTTCCTGGCTTACTTTCGCGTATCGTTCGGGGGAAAATTAATTTTTGAAACGACTAGTTCTAGTATCTATTTCTCTAAGTTTTCTCTCAGTATCAGAACAGCCTATGTAACAGGGAGGACACATGATATCAGCTACATCTTCTAACGATGTATCACCTCTAAACTTATTAAGTAAATTAAGTCTTTGTATAAATCTTCAATATATTCCGTATATTCAATATATGTCCTACACCATCAGCTACGAAGAGCTAGGAGAGAGAAATGAGGCTTACTAGGCAAGATGAGGAGTGAGGTAGTTTGCGATTTCTGAGCCTGAATACTATAAGCAGAACAAGTCCATGTTAGTGAAGCACAGTGACTCTACGAGTAAATTTTTCGTAATATCAGCTACATCTTCTATGAAAGTACCTTCCCTCAACTTATTAAGTAAATTAAGTGTTTGGTTAAATCTTTTATCTTCAATATGTTCAGTCGCCAGTATTTCGCCAGGTAACTGTACACAAAAGTAGCAATGAATTTCTCACCTGTGTTGTTCAGATTATTCGCAGCCCGGTCGTTATCCCGAATAGTGTAAGCTCTTCCGTATTGGTAGACAGAGAAACAAATTGTTCCATGAACTTTAGGAAAGAGAGAAAGTCAGATTGTCGGTTAGCAGGGTGTTTTCAGGGAGTCAAGCAGAGCAGCGAGGGCAGATGTTCGCAACGGAATAAAAAGACGTTCGCTTAAGCCGAGCTCATTCGTGGTTACGCCCACCATTCGTCTCCAGCCCTCGATCGCTTTCTCACTCTTCTAGCTCCATCCTTATGCCCATAACTCAAACGCGCTATTTCCTCTCGCCTCCAGCAACCCCGTCTTTTTTCACCTTTTCCATTCCGCTAATAGTTTTCCCTCTATCCTCTTCACATCGGGAACATACCCGCGCAGAAAAGAAATCCATCCGAGCCGAATATATCCGTAAATTATTTCTCCTTTAAAATGTTTACGTCCCGCGTCGTCTCGCTGCAGCCTGACAGTTAATCAGCGGCCTGTCGTCCAAGTTGGGTTGGATTTAGAACGCGCTCGGTGCCATGTGAAAATCCTTCCTCGAATTTCCCTTTACACGCGCTGGGCGAAAACTTTTCTCGCGTAAAACAATGTACTAAAATGGGGAAAGACCGTTGGCCTCGAATATGCGGTAAAATGAGGTGAATGCCCCCCCATAAACACAAAGGAACACGCCCACAGGTTAACGATTTCCGGTGTATCGGGTATAGGATAACGCCGTGAAAGAAAAACGCGCGATGCGGAAGAATGCGAACGCATAGTCTGCATGCAAATGAGCTGCGAAGGTGTAAATGACTGTTAAGGGAAGACTCAGCCGATTCCAGATCACACGATCTGGACGAATTCAGCCGGGGAAGATTTTTGAGGATTTTCCAGACCTTAAAATTGGGGATGAAATTCAGCACTCAGTGTTTTTCACGCCGAGGCAACATTGCTTCAGAATTGAATGAATTTCATCCTCGAATTCAGTACGTAAACGAGAGCAGGCTTTGCAAATTCAGGATGAAACCAAATGATCGTGTATTTACGATCCACTCAGGTCTCGTATCTCGTTCTGACTTGGAATGGCCAAAGCTAAATGTGAACACCAAGTATGAAGTTTCGCTATCATCTTTCTACTGCTCATTTACGTTTCAATGTTGATTTTTTAACTACGCTCATCCTATAGCTCAGAAAGTCGAGTTTTTCTCAAATTTCCGCTTAAAACGCGAAACTTGAGTAAATTTTCTTGCCACGGCAGAGCTAGAAAGCTTTGATAGTCATTACCTGTTTTATATGGGATTCATTTCATTTCGGACAATTTAAGTCCAAGGTCTCCTCAAACACTATTAGTCTAAAACATTGATTTGACCAGTCTAAATTTTATTCGCTTCGGTAATCCTAAGTATTTTGTTCGAGGATTGTGACTTATCGCTCATAAAATGTGTACAACATATCCGTTTGGCTAAGATATATGCATTTAAATGTCTGGTTTTATCTTGATACCCACTGAGTTTTGAGTTTTTACTAAATTAACCCATGGTTATCATCAAAGTGATTCATCATCGAACGTCAAAATAGAATCATTTATCCATACTATTGGTTGTGTCAAAAATGTACAGATCAGAAATACAAAAAGAAAAATATCTAGATAAATGTGGATTTATTCTACAATATTTTTTGCGAAATTCAAGGCTGGAGTGTATACATGTGATGTATTTAGTAGTAAGGCGTGCACAGTTAATAACGTATCCATTATTAGATTCTTTTCAAAAGTGGTTGTGATGGCAACAATAATTGCAAGTAATCAAGAGGTAAAAATTTACCTGACTTACAATACAAGAGGATCTCCAGTTACATTAATTTAATCAATAAAGAAAAGGAACACGGCTGTGATAAGACATTAGACTCCGAGAAAAGCTCCAAATACCCGTTGTTTGCAAGCAAACTAACCGTTAAAGAATTCCAACCAGAAGGGGTTAGGGTTATCAATGGTCACGCTTTGCAAGTATTGTTCTCAATACGTATTTCGCAATCATCGAATCGAATTTCGTTATCGAATAACTTAATTCTTCTCTCCCAAAGATTGCAACGTAGTTGCCGAAATACGTATTGAGAACAATACTTGCAAAACACGACCACGGATAAACCTAACCCCTGCTGGTGGGAATTCTACAACGATAGTTTGCTTGCAAACAACGGCATTGAGGTGCTTTTCTCGAAGTCATTAATACGTTAATTTATTTTGAGTAATCCTTAACCCTACAGTAAAGCGGTGTGGTGATGTTAAATATAACAACTTCAACCGAAGTCAGCGCCTTTAAACTGTTGTGGAGGTCTTCTCAGAGGTGACCCCGCTTCCCACACGAAGATGCTCCCGCCGGAGTCTGGGAGGATGAGCCCGAGACTTTCTTCCGACGATGACCGTGGGTATTTTGGGAAAACGATAATTGGAGATGGAGAAAGGGTTGCGGGAATAAGGTCGTCTTGGTATTTGATGAGTCGATTGATCGCAGACAAGACATGAGCAATCGTGGGTAGCCTTGGAATGAAGGCGAGGGAAGGACAAAAGAGAGAAAACGTGTATAAAAAGTGCAGGAGCCGCTTTAAGGTCAAAGTAACGATAAATGAGAGGAAGAAGTGGCTTCCAAGGACTCGCTAACATCTCACCTTCTGAAATTTTGACTGAACCACGAGGAAAACACGGCGGAAGGAAGAAAAGAGACTGAAATAATGACTCTCGGCCAAGGTGTACATGGCTGACTCTAGGCAGTGTATTCTATTAAAGGCCGTTCAGTAAAATTGATTTTGCAATCAGTGTATTATTTCAAGTGGATGATACATGTACCTCGCACCAGTCTGAAGACTTCGTAATGATTTTTCGAAAATTTTCGGAGGAAACTAATGATTTACTTAAATTCCACTCTGGAGAATGAAATGCGAAATTGATAAAAGTATTACGTCGTATTTGTATCAGGACGAGGTTTTTGTCATAAACGAGTCCCCCATTTTATTATTAAATTAAGAAAACTAATGAGTATGAGCATGTGCAGTTGTATAATATCCGTGTAAATGAAAGGTACGACAAAATGCACACTGGAAAAAACTACCCGGCTCCCGTGTGGACAACGCGTTCGACTTCGGTGAAAGCGGTCCCAGGTTCGATTCGTGGTGGAGTCCCTTCTGTGAAGTGACCTAAACTCTCGAAGCACTTTTAAAAATACTACTAATAACTACCTATATGACTAATTGCAAAATAGATCGTGAAATAACGGCGTCATTGAGTTGACAGGTATCCATCTCTTTCTCCCTTATAAGTAGATATGAATGAAAGTGAATTTCGAAAAATTCCTTCACAGACGAAGCTTCCGATAGCAGCATTTCCCAATCTTTAATCTGCTCCGAATCATAAAAGAGCGGGTTACCGAAATCGCTGAGTAGACAATTCTGCTTATTTAGGAACCCAACTCCATATTTCGACATCCAGAAACCCCATTTCATATAAGTTTTGACATTATTTGTATTTAGCATATATTTAAGCCTCTTTTTCTACTGCCCCATATATTTTCATTAGTAGGTGAGAGAACGGAGTTGTTATTTAGAAGTTGCCTGAAGATATGGGGCGAAAAATACAAGTTGGGTAATGGGGGGCTGGAACGGGGGGCGGAGCAGTGTGGATGCGGCAAAGCGTGAAACAAGTAGCGGGGTGCCCCAAGGGCTGCTGTTGGACAGCTTAAACTCAATTCTCTTTTTTCTCTGCCTCCATGATCCTGCGAGGTCCCGCCCACTTTCAGATCAGCCCCTCAACAATCATACGGCATAAAGCCGTTGAAATCAGTGCCGCAACCACAGCTGCTTTCCTCCAGGACTAACCGCCAATTTGCCGCAGAAGCTTTTACTTGGGCCGCCCTTACATTGGGCAATTGCTCTATCACATCGTAAGATGCTAGACCTTTCAGCTGGTTATTCTTTTCAAAACACACGCTGTAGACTTAAGTGTCTTTATTGCGACGGAGACTCTTAAAGACTAAGACTAAATTCCTAAAGATGTAGGTAAAACTGTCTTGCTCTATGCGCTTAAAGTCCATTTGTATCTCATGAGTTTCATTCCAAACGCAATGCCAATTATCTCTGAATTATTAATACAACCATTCAGATTGCATAGGATACACACGTACCATAATTGGGTTTTAAAGGAGCTTTTAATTATGAAATAGGAAATTCGTCTAAGCATATTGTCATATTGTCCTTGCTGTTAAGTAATAACGAAACTCAGTAAACTTAAGTGTTATTACATTATAGAAGGTAACGATGACCGCTATGTAATGTTTTGTCAAACCTCACATCCCAAATAATTACATCACTCACTGTAAATTAGATTCGTTGGTTGAATATTTACACTTTGGATTGCTGTAGTGCTATTTTACCAGTCAGAAATGCAAGATGCAATTGACTTTAGGTCACCGATCGCCGAAAGTATATACGTAACAAAAAAATCAGTAGAAATTTGCATTCTAGAATTAAGGCAATACATATCATCCAAATCGAATAATTTGAGGGACACCAGAAATTGATCTGACATCTACAAATGTATAGAGAATTCTCTTTTACGTTCCTAAAATCTTGAAAATATTATTGGCATTCCGAATTGCTTTCAGTCAAGCGAAATGACAAACCCTATTTCACGGAAATGTGGAAAAGTTGGGTCCCATCCGGAAAGGAACGCAATAATTATTCAATATTTGATTTTTCTTTGTTTCTTATCTTCCGGAAGGGACTGGGAACGCCCATTCCGCTTATCTTTTGTTTATTCATGTCAACATTTACGTGCGGACGGTCGCTAATGGCTCAGGACAGAGAGTGAGTCCACTTCCTGTCCAACGAACCTCTAATATTGTCTCAAACACCGCTGAGTTTTCTCTCTTTGGGCCTTCGCGACACCTTCAAAAGAGCATATTAATCCCTCAAACAGTCTTTCTTGACCCGACAAAGAAAAAAGAGGTCTCCATACGTACACACACGTACATTTTGAGAATAAGATTGTGGATCACCTACAAAATCCTTTCATGCACGTTAATAGCAATTGTAGTCTAAAAGTCGTCTTCACCATTAATCATAGTATATGGAAAATATAGAGAGCGATTTGACTCTTGAGTGTTTTTTGTCACGATCGATTGCCATGTTAAGATGTCATCTGTACTCTTTAAAGACATCGAAAGAAATACTTCAAGATTGATGAAATGATCAAGATTGAATAAATATAGATGGATTGACGAAAGTAGTGAAGGTACAAATTCTAAGAATATCAAGAAGTGACTATCGGAGACTTAACTGGTTGAATGACTTTTACCTTAATTTTTATTTTCATGCACAAATTTAACTTGCTAGCGGAATTTTGAAGAGTGGCAGGGGGTACAATTTATTTCTCAGGTCGCTTCCTGTCGCGTGTTGTTCTTGGAAAAGATTAATTTAATTTTCGAAGCGACTGGTCCTAGCATCTGTTTCCCAAATTTTTCTCTGAGTATTCGAACGGCCGATTTAAATTCGGACCCATGATATCAAACTTTCCTTCCGAAGACGTTTTATGTTAGAAATTATAGAATGAATTTAACCTGAATTTCGTATTTCCCCTCATACGAATCCCATTCAAATTTAAGAAGCATTTCACTGATAACTATTAGGGAATGTTCGTAGCTATTTCACTATCTAGGGTGAATATTATTTTTCGCATTATTTCCTTTGCTACTGACAAGCTTTTAGATAAAAAGATTGCATTTCCTTAAACGAAGATGAACAATAGTCTCGGAATAATAATTATGACAATTTCAAAACGATATAGCAATGGCACATTCATTCGTTAATTTCTATTCATGTTCTAAAACCGTTTTTGTGTCGCTCCTAGTTCATGCTCAAGCAACTTTTCCTCTTTCCTAAAATTCTCGTTTACATGCGCGGCTTAAGAAACAACGCGTAGAAAATTATTATTGCCGTTCCTTATAAATTAAATGAACTGATCTTTCGCAGGTAATAAGTTACATGTACGACCAACGGTTAAATCCGCAACTCTGAATAATTCCAGCCTCGAGTCTTTATTTGCAAACATCTTCATGTCGTTTAAGTCCAGTCTCCGAAATGCGACAATCTCAACCACTAACTCAGTGCAAAACGGCTTAAAAGTAGGCAAAAAAGGTGGGAATCGTAAACTTCCTTGGAGGATAAACTCTCGGATAGTTTCACATTCAACAATGTTGGTCGTTTAACGTCATCTCTCGTTAAAAATGTGCTATTTAGACGGATAACGACTGCAGTTTACGTCTTTGGGGCCTCTTAAAGAATTCATCCCGCACTTGGCGGAGAGCGACAGGCATGAGAAGGCGAAGCATTCCCGTCGGAGTAATCCTGTAAGTTCTGAGAATGTGCGTGCATTAGTGCCTCTAACTCATTGGGGTACTTCGGCGGCACAATGCTTACTATGGAAGCACTGGGGATAACCGAGGATGGAAACGTGCCGTCGGGAAGCGAAAATGTTTAATGGCGGCGAAGATAACCTTTTAAAATGACTCGGAACTCTAACTAATTTTGTTCTCCCCATATTTCTCGCCTCTCTCGCGCTTTGCGAGACTTTTTCTCCTCCATTTCGACCGTAAAAATTAGTCCTGCGCCATTTTAGTCATCGACACCCGCATAAAGGATGACTAATGGAATGGTGGAGCTGAGCATGCGTTGAAGAGTTCCGATAAATATAACTTTTGTGATCCTGAAGGATTGTTACCCTTTTTTCTTTAGATAGATGTATTATCAACAAGGTCACTTTACTCCGCGTTTTTCTTCTCCTAATGCAAGTTGCTAGAAAATGCCTTCAGTAGTTATTATATTTCACGAAACTTTCTTCTCTACTTGTTAGTGTTATTCTCCGCCACATAGGGATACCCTTGAGGTATATTTTTCAATTTTAAATTATTAATGTACGCTCTAATAAAAAAATGGTCATTCCAATAAAATCAAGCGTCCCATGTAAATTGAAAAATTGGAATCGTAAGAGATCTCAATGATTTAATAGAGAGCCGAGATTGTATAAAGAGGGTGGCGACTTGAGTTTTTAATATGGAGGACTTTTTGTAATATTTTTTTTTAATTTCAGGGAAGGTGAACCTGCTAAGTGTGCAAATCCCTACATAAACCACAGTAAAAAAATGCATAATCCTGTGCCACCAGTAAATCTGGAAGATAACTTGCTATTGCCTTTAAATTAATCAGGAAAATAAGGAAAATATCTCATTCAGAAAATTTTGCCTCCCTTTTCAACTAAGGAACTGTCAATGCGAACAAGTTTTAACCAAAGGGAAGTACAATAGAAAAACTTAGAACTGAAGAAACGATTTTTCCTTCACTGTGGAACCCTTGAGAATGGAGGCTTTGTCTCCGAAATGCGCATAGGGCCATTCTTAGAAGTTGGTAATCCGGAACTTCCCGCTTGCGTCCAAACGCGAGTTCCATCTGCCGTCATACGGCTTGCGAAGTGTTTTAAACCTGGAAAACATTTATTTTTTGCTTATGATAATACATCACTAATTCACGACCGACTCCGTTGACTGAGAATGGAACCATCCATACCTACATCTGTCTAAACATATGCATTTTTCTTCCATATAGCTCTCCACTTTACTTAGATGTACTGAATAACTTATAGGTAATGGTTCAAATGTTTCTCGAAGTTCTAACGCATTCTCATTAAAATCTTATACAAAAAGTTGCATTCTGCATTACAAGAAGTAGAAATGTCTGTATGTAAGGAAAATTGCCATTATTATCAGTGATGTATATTTTGATAGAGAGAGATAGCCGCAAATGTGCGACACCTGGACGCATGCGTTGCAAAATTTAGATGCAGCAGTTTTTCAATGATAACAAAATATAGTTATGGACGGGGAGACATAGGATCGCAGGAAGTTCTGCTTTGGAAATGCATAGGGAGGGATGAATTTGAGGATACCTTGGAAATGGGTTTAGCTTTACTAAAAACTAAGATAAAGACACGTGGGAAGAAAGAGATTCGAAAAATATAACACGAAACTCAGAGAAAGGAGGTAAAAGGGAAGAAGAAGAAAAAGAAAAGTTCCTTTTTCTTATAATAAAAATAGGAAGAAAACGGAAAAACTTATTTAGCTAAAGGATAGAGGGCAGGAGTGTTGAATGAGAATTTCGATTGAGTTAGGTATGGGAGAAATCTCGCGTACATGGAGGTGTATCAGTGGTTGAAGAATATATATATTGTTAGAAAAGGTAAAATAAGATAGATAAACAAACTATTGGGTAGTATAATATGAAAATATCAATTGAAGTAATCCTGATTTACGGAGACCCAATTCTATTTAGAAAATAATGAAATAAATTCTAACTGGGGAATAAATTTTATTATCTATACTGAAAATTCTAATGTATTAACAACTTATACCAATTGAAATTTTTGCACTAAAGTTACAAAGCTAACGTAGACTGAAGATTTAATGTACAGAGAGCCAGCAGATCTCCAGGATCCAGCAGGGTGGAGCACTGAGGTTGGGATATTGTAAAGGAAAGTAGATCTATTTCTCTCTAGCTTTCACTTTCTCCATCAACTTTCGCAGGTTTTTCACTCAGTCCTCTTAGTGGGTGTTTTCCTGCAGTGGAAAAATTTTTCTGTTATAAAAAACCGATTTTTTTTCCTCCGAAAACAAATTCTGTCTTTCCTTCTTTTATTCCCATTTTCACTAAGCTCCTTAAAATCTGTATATATTGCAGCTTAAAATCTTTTAATTTTATATATCCAATTTCTTCTATTGACACTCGATCCGGTCCTAATTATCTCACTTACTCCATTCCTCATACCAACAATTATGATAACTCCTTCTTAATCACAGTCTCCCAATTTGGGAGCTATTTACCAGATAGGATTAAGAACTCTACTTCGTTATGATCTTTTAAAGGCAAACTATTTAATCATTTTTTATTGTTTGTATGATTTTTTTGTATTGTTTTTATGTATTTTGTACATTTTTGAACATATTATGCAGTTTTTTATTTTATTTTTGTCATTGTTTTGAATTTATTTTGACTGTTTGTTCTATTGTATCAATTCTAGAGAGCAAATTGTATATATCCTCCAGCTCTTATGGGAATCTCCCCCTGAGCTAATAAAACATTAATAATAAATAAATAATATCCAAATTTGTACAAAATTCCGACAAGGGTCAAACGGAAGATGGGACTCTGTCCCAATTTCGCCCAATAACGACGTTTGCATTGTGTTGTATCAAAAGTAGCTTTGTTTAAGAAAGTTTTACACTTCCCTTACTTCATAAATTCCACGATTTTCGGAAAATCTATCACAATTGCGGTGTTGAAAAAATAACCACTTTTCAGAGAGAAACTAGTAAATTTAATCTAAAATTACTTTGCAAAATACTAGATTAATTTACCAGTTTCTCTCCGAAAAGTGGTTATTTTTTCAACACCTGTCACGGAATACTACAAAGTGAACTACAGAGAGAAACTGGTAAATTTAATCTAAAATTACTTTGCAAAATACTAGATTAATTTACCAGTTTCTCTCTGAAAAGCTGTTATTTTTTCAACGCCTGTCATGGAATACTACAAAGTGAATTGCCGCTCCGTCGAATTTAATCTATCACAATTCTTCAATTTCGTATTGTAAAATATGGGTGGAAGGTGTAAACGAAATAACAAATGGGAACTTTTGCGTTCATTATGAAGAGGAATATGGAGGATAAGGGAGAGTTCATTATCAAGAGGAATATGGAGAAGGGGAGGATCGGGCAATCACCGACAATTAAGAGAAGACTGCCATCAGACACACGGTGAGCGTACACTCGTCCTTCGGTTTACCGTTGGAATCCGCGTGAATGATGGCATCATTAAAAGTTCCAAGACGATTATCTCACGCCAGAAAGATTATCTGATGATCCGCGCCAAAACTGGTTTCCATAATATTTCAAATCGCAGCGAGCAATAAACGAAACTATAAATTTATGCACCAGCGCCGCGAATATTATTAATCCTCGAACCCTCAAACGAGTTCCTTTCGGTCGCCGTTGCTGTCTTTGAATAAAACCCAACGAGCGCACAAGAGCTTAATACCGCTCTAAAGGGAGAAACTCGCCGACAATATTTCCAGCCGATGGTAAGCTACGCAACTACTTGTTGTTTCGAGGATATTTTCCGGGTTCTTACGCCGTCGAGTGTTTTGTGAAGAAATTTGTCGAGCTCGCCCCAGCTTCGCGAGGAGGTTTTGATTTATCGGGATTTTAAATTACCTCCGCACAATTATAACGACTCGGGTTCCCGCTGCATGTCCCACGGGGTTCTTTACCGGACGCCAGGTGTGATATTGCTCTTGCGGAAAAATTAGGTAGTCAGACTTTCACCGCGGTAGTTCAAAGGATATTACGCTATCGAAATTCCGCCAAAGTCGCAAAAGTTGTTGATTTATCGCCGTGGAGATGAGGTGCGTCCAAGCTCATTACTATAAATCTCGCGAACGACAAATGCTTCTTGAGAAAAATTGACGGAAGACTCGAGTGACACTTCCGCAAAGAAATTTTCGCAATACAAATGGCGCGGATGTCTCATTTGTAAAAACACCGGATTCCAATTTTGATCTCGAGATTAAGAGAGGCTTCTTCGAATTTCTTGCGCATAAACTACAGAAAGTATCCATTAAAATTCGCGAGATTGAGAGACAAATTCGCAACTACTATATAGAAATAATAAATGAGCAACTATGGTCCAAACTAATGGCAGAACTTTTGGAAGAAAATCTTTCTGCCGTAGATTTGTTAAGAGTAAGTTTTTGGACTAAGAGAGCATTTCGAAAAGTAATATAACTCGATCAAATACAGATTTACGACGAAGGAATCATTACTATAACTTTTCATATGTATGACCAATATTATAGATCTCTTCCTGTTCCAATATGCGATCAACCGGCTCCTTTTATTCTAATATATAATCTAAGTCCCTCAGCCCTCTAGCAGACAACCAGCGAACTGTTTCTTGTTTGCTCTAATTTGTTTGTTAGCTTGTTACCATTTTATTAAATAGAGAATCTAAAATTAATTTAACCCAACTGATAGCTGTCCGGAAGAAGGGAGTAAAATTGATACGTCCAAGCGTGACTTCGTGGAACTCAACACAGATCTTAAAAGGAAGAATACTTAGTAATTTCCATAGCAGATTTTTATTTTATTAGTTTCGTAAAAGAATTGATATTCTCACTTGAAAATGTTAACTCATTGACGTAACTTGTCAAAAAAAATTTGCTGTAGAAATTACTAAGAATTCTTTCTTTCGATAGGAAAAAGTAGGTAAAATAATGGCGGTGAAACACATTGGAATAGTACGTTATTTTTGTTAGTTGTTTCATACTGTAGAAAACCTTACCATGTGAGAAACATATATCAGATGATTAAAATTCAATTTTTATGCTATTGTCAATATACATTAATTACAGTTGGGACATTAATTACTGTTTTCATATAATTGTCCTCAGTATATGGGAAGGTTTTAAAACAAATTAACAGTTTTCATGAGACAAAAACTGTCCACAAACGATGTTGTATTCTTAAAATAATTTTTAAATTTTTCAATTAATGTATGTTACTGTTCAATGCAGTAACATGTATTTTAAATTAATATATGTTACTGTTCTGCGCAAACGGTAATCACTATGCTATATTACGTATTTTTATTTTATACAGTATTATGTTATATCTATGTACCATGCTACTTTTGTGCATTGTTTTGTATATATTTTCAAATAATTTAATGTAACCATAAGCTTTAAACAGACGAGATACCAACTTGCAAAAGTATTTTTCCTTTGCTCTGTTAGTGCTGCAAATGTTTTATATCAATAAAGTGCTCTATTCTAATCTATATACGTAGATTGATAAAAAAAAACCAAGAGGAAAAATCAAAACTTTTTACAGCAATTCATGGATTGATACTTTGCGCGATAGATTTCTACGCATCGAAAATCTAGGGTAAAAATGGGCATGCATTGGAAGGAAAGATTTTACAATTTTTAGTACCTCTCCATTCATTTCTATTTCCCTTGCATCTCATTGTATTGCTATACTCAACCATTTGCTCTTAGAAATCAAGACGCCGCCGTTTTCGACATTACACTCATCCGAATAAAATTCATCCTCATCCTTCATCCCTCCCCCTTCTCTCGATATCTCTCTCGTCCATGTGTTCCAACAGAGATATATCCTTTTTCTGCAGACGGCGAAAGCAGGAGATACAGAGGTAGGAGTGAGTGAGAGATAGTGAGTCACGTGTACTACGAAGACGCCTCATCGCTAAAGGCAGTCGTGATGACCAGTCATTATCGTGATGACACACGCAAACGGCGCTGCAATGCTCCTTGATCGCTGAGGGAGTCGAAACAGACTTTCTTATCTTTGAAGTCTCCATTAATTCGGATACAACGCATTAAACGCCAGCATTGCCAACCCTAGAGTTGCAACCGCACTCTCCTGTGCCCATTATCATGTCCCACGATAGCTGTACCGCGGTATAAAGTCTGAGGAACCCTTATTTTTGGGTAGATATGAAATTGCAGCGAATAGATCCCTTAAGAAAGAAATTCAACCACTTCACCATCCTTATTATTGTCATCTTATTTGTGAGGGATGTAACGAAGACCGCGTCTGTGTTTCGAGTAAGACGAACATGTATTTCTATAGCCACTAGTGTAAAGATTTGTATATTTTATCCGATGTCAGTCCCTTCCTCAAGAAATACATGCAAAATTCATGTTTTGTTTCCTTAGATTTTTTTCGTCTGTAAAATTTAATTACGAACGATGGTCAAATGCACGATACATGTTCGAGGTATTTCAAGAGAATAAAAGATACAAGGTAAGGAACAAAATCGGGAGATACACCGTAAGCAGAAAAGTTCTGTCTGGATTTTTAATTTCACCATATATACATTATTTATATGAATTTGAGAAGAATTTCATAAAATGTACATTACATTGTGTGAAATTCCGCCCTTTGGATAAATCACACTCGTAATAAACGTAGAATATTAAAGGAGTGATTCAGTATTTATCCTTATCTTACAGGGTTATCCATATCGAATGCATAAGTAATAAAAATCAATCTATATGAATTGCTCACAAATAATAAAGAAGTTAACGAACAGATACAGATGATAAATATTTTAGTCATATGATTTAACATTAATTGGGTTATAATTTTATAGTTCCATTTCAAATAGTAATGTTTTATCTATTAAAGTTTTGATCAATTAATTATTAACGCCATCTAAGGTATTATAGTATGGATAATAACAACAGTATTAACCTCGATAAATGTTGTAGTCGTTTTTCACGGCAAGTACAACAAATGTCAATATGATTTTAATCACTACAAAAGTACATTTTCTCTAAGTAGATATATGAATGGAAATGAGATTTCAAATGACGAAAATAATTCCTCGTTTTAGAGATAAAAGACACATAAAATTACTGTTTTGCTTGTAGCCGTAAGAGAACACGATTTCACCGGTTATACAAGATCGGAAAGAGATCTGGAACAGCAGTTTAAGAGGTTAATGAGTAAGACAATGAGCTACAATCCAGGTCATGGATCCTAATCATTATCTTCGTGTTTTGTTTCCCACAACTTCCTTTCCTAACAATTCCTTTTCTCTCGCTCGGCGGCCTATCATTTAGAGTGTGGCCAAGATTTTGGAATAACTAATTTCTTCCTACATGGATATGTTTCCTTTGAAAACGAAATGAATTATGTACTAATAACAAAATAAAAATGATATGATGAAATAATTTTCAACTGAACTAGTTACTATAAGCAAATTTTCATTTAATTTTTGATTAGGCCAGAATTATCACAAAAATATCCTAGGAACCATCTCATCTGCAACAAATACAAAATGAGACAGCGAATATAATCGATATCAAGAATTGTAACTGTCACTGTAACTGAAGTAAGACCTCATAACGCACCAAAGAGTAATTAAAATTACATTCCTTGATTCCACAAAATTGTTTGAAGAAAGATTATCTTTCCTCTAATAACACTGCTTAACACCGTTCAATTTAGAGATTGTCATGCTCCTTCACCACATTCATATTTATTATCAACCTTAAATTTTGTCTTTTAATCATGTAACTCCAAGTCTCGGTTCTTGCATTCATATCGATTATTTTAATCGGAATAAATTATTGCTAAAAGATAGGCGATTCTCTAAAGTAATACAGTTAACATAACAAATAAAATCTCAAATTCAAGAGATTTTGAACGTTTGCAATTTTTCGGAATTCATGGCACGAAATATCGACAGACAGTGTCTAACAATAAAATGATATTATATTTTCGTTCTCGTCCACCTAAATTCGTTCTTTTCTGTTTTAATACCTAAATTATATGCATTCGATAATGACATGGCTGCCTTTGTATCTGCACAGATGGTGAGGCTGCAAAGTCTGCATAGGGCGCGACTTCCGAGATGTGGTCGTGATTGTCCTCTCATTGAGGTAAGAAATATTTTTATGCAAGCTCTCTTTGGAATACACTTTTTTTACTCTATAAATATAACCCCGTGAGCTTGCAGAACGTTTCTTCGTAGTAAAATGTTTTAGGGTGCCACTATTCACCTGTACGTTACATAAACCTAAGTGAATTAATTCTCCCCCGGCGTGTAGTCGTCATCTGCAGCGTTGGAAGCACTAAAATTTGAATTTTACGTGGGATTCGCGACAAAATCCGAAGAGCATCTTTCGCGAACCTAGCAAACACGCTTATCTTATTGATCTCCTCCCCATCTATTCCTTCCGCAAGTTTCGCTCGCATTCGCAACACTTCTCGATGGAAAAATACGAACAACTATCGCAGTGTTCCCAAGCTTTTGGAAAGTTTCCCTCGGCTTCATTCGGCTATTAATAAAGTCACCTATTCAGACACGTTTGCAATAAAGTCGTCCGCCTCTTTTGAATACACTGCGTTGGAGAACTCGGCTGATTTCCCGGAGTTATAAACGCCTATATCGGATCTTATCGAGTTTGCGTTGCGTGCACCGGGGGAATGGCCGAGACTTTTCCTCTTCGGTGGCCGCGCCAACGAAATCGATATTTCTCTCTTTCTCGTGATGAACGCAGCGTGTTGCAGTGGCCGAGGAGAGCAAGGGCGTGTTAATGCGTGTGGTCCGCGGACAGGAGCAGTAGACGGAATGGGAGACGGGGGCAACGAGAGATTAATGACTGCAGCGGAAGATTAGTCGCGTGCAACTTTCTGCAGCGACACGACACGACGGCGACGCGATTCCATTATGAGTCTGGTGAAGTTGAGGGATGTCGAGGAAATGTAAGATAGAAAGACCTAAACAGCTACTGTAATGTACCGTATATATAATATAGCGATATTTTTTATTGTTTATAACAGTATATCTTTAATCAGCTACCCGATGAAATCTGAAACCTGGCAACGCAATCTTTGGTAAATCGTTTCCATTGCATGATTGGTTTTCCAGAATTATGAGTTTTTTCGCTAAAATATTTGTGGCCATTTGGTTCTGTGAGATTTTTATACGATTTCTATGACATGAAGTAAAAGTCAACTTGTATTTTTTGCCTTATTCATTCGAAAAATGCGCATCAAATGACACTTATGACAATTGCTAAATGTCTTAACATGAACATGAACATGATCTAGCAATTAATTTTATCTTTAGGGTTCCTTCTTCAATTGTATGTAAACAATCCATTATTTACTACTGATTTCTGGCAATACACCATCCTTGCGTAAGACATGCTTCCGGATAGATAAAGGATGTATTCGTGAGCATATGATACGGATGTTTTACTGACTTGGGAGGTATACTCTCTATTATTAACAATACCTTATTTTTATTGAAAATAAACATATAAACCAGGCGTACTCCGAGAGGCGGCTGACAGGTTGACTCCCACAAAGTTTCCATAAGTGTTTATTCATAACCAAATTCTCAAAGGTCTTATCCAAATTTTTGGTCAATTCAAACAAATTTTATTGACAACACTCTCTTATGATAAGAATCAATTAGTTCGCATTACAACGTAAATGAGAGATGATTGGTAACAATACTTAAGTTCACCCCCTCCAAGCGAAAATTCTGGATGCACCCCTGGTATGATCCAAGCGACCGGAGACCAAAATGTGTATTTTTCAATGGATTTGAGGGTTTCAGATAAAATATTGAAGGCAGCAAAACATCATGGCAGATGTTATAACCTTTAATCTATGCGAAATCATTTCCAGTTCCAACGAAGCATTTATAACTATCACTTTATCAGTTGATATTTATTAGTTGACATACATTAAAACAGTTGCAATCGTTTTAATCGGAACACTTACTTACCTATCAATGTTGTTATCGAAGTCACTTCTCAAATACCCTTAACTTCATTAGGAAAACAAACCTTAAACATCGCCGTGAAATTTAACGTGACAAAAGTTACAAAACATCCACAAAAACCACAAGTGGGAGGATAAACGTAAGTGACTTCTAAATGTCTCCACAACATTCACCGAATTTATCGCTGAGGCAACGGTTTTTGCACCTCCTATTTCCAAGTTCCGTTTCTCGGACGGGCGAGAATACTCGTAGCTTAAATCTGATGACCGAAACAGTGAACCGAAATTCCGGACAAATACGCTCTCGCGACAGAAGCTCTAAAAAGCCAAAGTTTATACTCGTGTCATTAATACACACGTCCGCTGACAGGAGAGGATCCTTATACCGGTCACAGATGGCCAAACATGCTTAATGTATTCAAAACTATAAAATTTCGGAGAAGTTCATAAAAGTGATGAAGACGTCATCACGCTCGGCTAACAATCCTTCACTAGACGTCCCAAATTTATTCTCATATTTTATGGGAAGTTATTTTTGTAATGATTTCAAATAGGTCCGGGCATAAAACGAGCCTTACTTCGGGAATCCCAAGGTGATACAATCTTGTGATCACCCAACGTTCGCCTGCACGCTTAAAAATGTTCGAGGTAGCTTCAGAAGCCATTTATGTCCATGCGGAAAATATATAGGGGAATCTCGTTCTTTTCTTCAATGAAATCGTATTTATATTTCCAACAGCGTTGCGATGTATCGTCTTAAAGTTTTCCATTCGTATCCTTAGTTACAGCGACGTATTCGTCCCCAGGTTTCCCATTCTATCGCATAGATCATTAGCTTCTAAATATATTTTGTCGTCGATTCAGAGAGAAACGGGCTTTGCATAAAAACGGTAGGAGTGACTTGTCATATGAAGTCGTTTTTTTTCAATCAGAGAATTATCGTTACTCTCTCGAATTGCTGAAATAAATGACTGAGGAAATTTTTGAGAATTCGGTCCAGGTATCCTGACGGTAGAGCTTCCAGTATTACTGATCATTCGGTTATCAATATCAAAATTTTAATTAGAATGGAATTCCGTTGATTCTAAAGACCAATATTAACTTATAACTAACATATATTTCCTTATGATTTGGTTTAAATATATAATGAGATCCTCTCTTCCCAAACACCATTATACGAATACTATTTTTATATCGATTGGATATGATATTATTTTAATAAATACTTTTCTACGCTTTTTAATAAGTCAACATGAATGCTACTAAAAAGATTTTTAAAGCACAAGAATCTTTAATTTCATACCTATTCTTGCTACACTATTCACACTTCAACGATCTTCTAAGAATGTTTTATCCTGTGAATTCCTCAGTTCATCTCTGCCCATGCTCTTTTCAGCTTATACACGTAGAATTAATAACCCACATAGACATCATTCAATCCCTCTTTATTTATGTCAAATCGCTATTCGTGTCATCTATCGACATAGTTTGCATTCGTTTTTAAATGATTTTGTAAGGAATCGCACTAAGGAGAGGTTTTGGAGGTGTCTTTGTTGAAAATCTTTGTTCTGATTAGCCCATTCTTATGATCACATTAAAACATTTAGTACTTGGGCTGTGGCTTCGCAAATAATTTTTCCTTTCCAACTCTCAACACCAAAATAACGCGCTATTACAGTTTTGGGGATTTCAATAGCACACGACCCCCTGTGTGGATGAAGCCTAGATCCACCCTTGACGTTGCCGTCACCCCATTCGGACCTTCCTGGTGGCGACAGTTATGCAGATCGTGATGGCTCTACATTATCTCGCGTCACACGCACACGCATCCCATTCCCCGGGGAGCGTGGGCAGTGGGGCCACCCGCGTTATTCTGTCGCAACACATCTCCAGACCGGGAGGCCATGTGATCTTCGGCGGAAGCAGTGGCCGACTCTTTACCCCATTTACCCTCTTTCCCTACCTCTTCCTCCGGGACCTCCCGCTCCGTACTTTATTAACCCGATCGACTGGATAATTCCTCCGAGAGCATCTGCGGGTGGTCGACGTATACAGGTTTCCCTCCGAAGATGGCCCCGGTAGCAGAGATCGAGGGACTTCTACGCCCCTTTCTTACACGAACCGGAGGGCGGGGTGCGGCTGGGGGGGTGGAAGGATTGGGGGCGGTGGGGGATACTTGGGTGGATAAGCAGGGCGGCCTAGCTCCCCCAGTAACTCGGTGCACCGCGGGGTTCCGATATTGGGCGCGAAATTCAATTAAAGCATCGCCGCCTCCGCGCGTTTCGGAGTCTCCCGCGGCCTGCGCTGGTCCGCCCCCGCACCCTTCGACGCCCCCTTTGGAGGAAGTAAGGGCGGGGCCCTCTCCCCAGAAGGTTGAGAATAAGGCCTGATCTCGAGGAGGAACGAGATCGCCTTAGATGGAACGAAAATTTTATTATTAAATCGGGCGTCGGCGTTTTTATTGTACTGAGATATGGATGGATCTGAGAAGGTCGCTATGGGATAAATTCATGGATGCGCATAAATTGCCAGTTATGTTTGGCGTGCGTATTGCGATGCAAAGATTAGTTGACGGTACCTTTACGAGACGTTAGCCTGCTGAATCTGAATTGAAAGATTGAATCGCCTAACATAATCGTATTGTTTTAATTCGCTCTGGGTCGTTCAAGGAGAGGTTTAAGCTTCCAGAAGAAACGAATTGGATATTAAAAGTAAGAGGAATTAATTGGGCAAACACGTCCTCCGTTAATGTGAAGTTATCGCCTCGACTTCGTCATTGCGTAATAATAAAGATGATTAGATCTCACGTGAATTTCTGTTCAATAAAGATCAGTATGAGTGAAAATATTCTACAAAATCCTTCATACCGTATATACATCTACATCTACATAAGTACCCTGCAAGCCACCTTCCGGCGTGTGTCAGGGGGTGTAAACACCAAGATATTGGTATATACTGTCCACGGGAGGTTTTTGGAGGGGTTTTCCTCCCATCTTTGGGTAAATGCCGGTCAGATCTTAGTATTATTCTTACTTTCCCTTTGACCGTTGCCACATGGTCTACCGACCAAATCGCTACGTTTTACCATTAAATAAATAAAAGCATTCGAACTAGTTTGCACGACTCGTAACTATGGGGGTGAAATTGAAATGTGAATTCAAGAATTCTTTAAATAACAAATTTTTACTAATTTATTTTAATTTAAAAATCGTCCTGTTTTACTTGTATCTGTAAAAAAGAATATGACGGAGGCACAGAATTTTATTGATAATTAATACTTTTAATGTTCGATTTGAATGATATTACGTCATAAAATACTGGACCCTCAGTAGAATTGAATAATTTGGATTAAGCTGATGAAATGCAAAGTTACGGCAGAATTAAAGCAAAGGAATATCAAGAGTTCCGATGATCGACCGATTTCATCCGTGAGAGGTTAATTTTAACAGAAAGGGAGTCTCTTATAAACGGTAAATTCAACTGAAACGTCAGAAAATACAAGGTTTTCTTCCATTATAAATAAGAACATATTTTAGACTCCTGTCTATTTCGTTCATTTTTGTTATTGAAACATCCACAATGTTTTCCTTATCTTTGTAAGAAATCGCCTTTAATTCTGCACCTCTAGTTGGTATTCCTTCAGAAAACACATGTTGCTGACAATTTTCTGGAGCGACTATACTCAAGGATGCTGATGTCATTCTTTTCATGCAGTCTGTTGCTGATTTATCGGATGCAAAATTTATTGTTTATTTCTGCCATAATATGACTGCAAAAAATAGCAATCAATCTATTTATTAACCACAATAGAAAGTAAAGGTTCAAAGAACAATTTCTCCTGCTTCCGACTGAAGATAGTTCTAATCATAGATAAGCACGTGCAAAAAATCCAAGGGTAAAATTTAGCTTTTTATGCGATTATTCAACTAAATTAGGATAAGGAGAGATCTATGGGCGGCAGCGAGGGAGATAGGTCACTAAGTTCATTGGTCGCTAAAGAGAAAGAATCAACTAATCCTCCAAGTCCTAGTTCGGAAGCGAAAATCGTACGAAGTAGCTCCCGATTTCATCGTAATATACGCTAAATGAATATTGAATAATAAGCTGAATGAATATTGAATAATAAGCTGAATGAATATTGAATAATAAGCTGAATGAATATTGAATAATAAGCTAAATGAATATTGAATAGGCTGAAAATTACCGAAATCATTACCTTTAAGCATAGAAAATCTTTTCGTCAGTATCATTTTCGTACAAAGAATAGAGTTTTAATTTCATTGTTGAAATCGTATTTTTCTTGTTAAATTGACTTGTAATTCGTTTCTCGAACAACTCAAATAAATTGGCAAAAAATCGCGAATTCTCCAGTAAATATCGTAAAGTAATTCCTCTATATAAACCCATCTTAAATGTATATTTTCGCTGTAACGTAATGACTTTTCGTTTAGTAGTTTTCACGAGGAATTATAATATGATGGTATCCTTCTTGTGACAATTAATAAGGTTGCTGATTCTATAATGATACTGTACCCAGCAATTGAACATTTGAAATTTGTTTTGAATAGCCTTAAATTTTACTAATCATCAAAAACCCTCATGGATTCGCAATAAAAATTTATATCAGCATACAGAACCGTCTTATGCTACAAAGAATATTGATTACCATTACTTCTTCTTATTTACATAGTTAGGATTATGATAAAATTAAATTCTTTATCTTACATGATCAGTTTTGCTACTTCATGCTAATGAAAACAAAAAATCTAACCACTATCTCTTGCTCAAAGGGTATATTTTGCTTTTTACTAGTTCTAACATCGACAAACTGCTTAGCCGATATTATTTTCCGGTGAAGTTCGATTATTGAACATTTACTTTCAATTTATCTCATTCTAAAGTCTTTTTATGTTAGCTGAAAATAAGGAGCAGTGAACTCCGTCATCCTTATGTAAACCACCATTACTCTCCTTCTCTAATATTTATTAATACCTTAATTCGTTATATTATTACGCTGGCGATTTCTCATTTGCCAGGATATTTTATTTATTTTCTGTCCTGCTTTCAATAATTTGACAAAAGGAATCCCAGTCATGTCGTAAAGCATACAAGGTGTTAAATGTTTTATTTGTTCAATAAACGGTTGTACTGGATTTTATAGATGCTCCATATTTACGATATAAATTAAACTCCATCATATCGTATTATCATATAATTCATATTGCAAGCTCTACTTTTCAAATCACATAACGACGGAAAATATAAACACGAAGCCTCCCGATTTCAGATATGCTTTGCTTTGGGAGTTGTAATTTTCCGGAGAATTACATTACCGGAGAAGGCTCTAAGGTTTACAGTGAACGGGCGGACTGCAGGGAGGCTCGGGCGATATGCCGGGTCCAGGCGTCCTGGAAACGGAGATCGCTTTCTCGGAAATCGCGGCTCCGTACTACGGCTCAACCCAATGCCGCACGGCCCTTTCAACAGCTTCCGACTGCATTTCCCTCTACGCAAGATCCCCAACTTTGCCTTTATGAATCCCTTAGGTGATATCCCTTAAAAGGCAACGGATTAGCCATAAATACTACATGACAATAGGCACGACTGTCTTTCATTATCGTAACATTTCCGGCCTTCTTAAGTAGACGGAATCGTATCTCAGATTCGTTCAGCAGGACTTGCAGCTTGGAAGCCTTCCTTCGCCACAATGCAATGCCGCATTCCTGACAAACAATTACAACCACGTTCTCAAAGAAATACACCTTCCGATCTGCGGTGCACTCGAGCCAAGTGATAAATTCTCCCTTAGAATTGTGTTCTCTTTGCATGAATAGGTTGTTAGCCCCTTGCCTTGAACAAAAGACTTTGAAGGCTTCATCTAGAAGATATACGTTCTTTGGGGAGTGGAATGTGAGGCTTTATTTTTCCCGACGATTGTCTTTACAGCTCAGCTTTAGTTGAATCAGAAAGGTATTTTGATTCAAGTTGTTAATAAATACCTAGCGTTAGTTCATTAAATATTCCGGAATATGCATATCCTGCATACGTCTAGAATATATTCAAATCATTCTTCCTCAAAGCGGCAAGAATAAAACTTTTCAAACTTGACTACTTCTTAGTGGACGTACGGTTTGACTTATGTTGATATATGTTAATCTCCTCACTCGAAAATATGTGAAGAAATAAACTTCTTTAAAGCATAAAAAGCAGGTATTTAATCTTCAGCTTAACAATCAAGTTATTAATTTCATGAATGAATTTTATTTGTGCATAAAAGTTTAATTGGCGATTTTATGATGACAAGATGATGATTATATTTCATTAAAGAATATTGCCTTTCCTCTGTTATAAATGAACTATTTTCTTTGGTGCGTCGGTACTAAGGAAAAGGAGTGATAGGGTAAAATGGGGTAATTTCTCATTCAATATTATCTCAATATTTATGACGCAGTAGTTTATAAAGCAGCAGTTTATAAAGCAGCAGTTTAATGACATTTACATAAGTTACATCTATAACGATGTAAATTAGACGAATAATTGTTAACAGTATCTCTAATTAAACAAAGCGGACGTAATTATTGCTTTGGAAAGTACTTTGGATACTCGTCAATTATTATACCAGATTTGTCTAAGTTTAATATTTGCTTATTTAGCAAATTTTCTGTATACGAAGAGTATTTTATCAAGTTTACATAACGAGTTATGATTCATAATAGTGATATGATCAGTATTATATTTAGACACTAAAGTATGCCTTTCGTGATTTAAATACTACTAAGAACATTTGTGCCACACAAATTTCAGGGACCACATACTACAGAACAGCTCGAAGGAATTAAAAACTATGATCTCGTTAATTCATAATTATAATTATGATGCCCCAATAAATATTAATAATTAGGAAATTGTGAAAATAATGGAGTGCTATCCAAGGATTTTATGCTGCTAAATACAGTTAATTGTTAACTTAATTAGTCTACCCGAAGGTAATTACATGAAATGATTAACCGTCTCATAATCAATTACGCATACCTTCTCTCCCAAGGGTTTACTTCGAATTTATGAGCAAATTACCATGAAAAAGATTACGTTACCACTTTTGTCTTTATATTTGAGTTTCTGCGATCTTCGCAGATGCAGGCTTCGAGCGTTTAGCTGTCGGACTGTAGCCACGTCCCCCGAATACCCGGCGGGGGTCTAAAAGCGCGTTCATAAAACGTCAGCCAGCTACCGTTCTCGGCCCATTCACGCGACCATCACAGACTGCTTGAATGGAGCTTCTTCTCTCAGGGCGCGCCTGAGAATATGATTCATAAACACAAGAATCACATTCCGCAGAATAACACCAAAAGAAACAAAGACATTCGCCTTGAAATCCATTATACTTTGCACGTATTATCGAGGAGTGTGAAAACTCGAACAATCTGATACGAGAAAAATTAGCTCGTTTCGAAAAAAATTCATTTCACGCGTTGAAATCTCCGGTGGACAGAGATAGAAAAACATTGTATAACCGGTATCTTTTTGCCTGTAAGGTCTTAACTGATCGAGTTCATCAAAATAAATCTTAATAAGACACGTTACAGTTAAACTAACCTATAAGCGTAAATAAATATTATGTGATGGTTTTAAAAATGAGAAAACACTAATCTCTATATTAGTTCGTTCCCGTCAAATCACTGTCTTTAAGGCTGCATTGACTGTTTACAATCAGTTACACGTGCGTAAGCAACTTTCTGCGTATTCTCTTAAACAAAACTGAACTTGTGACATTCGCATTGTTGAGGATAGAGAAACATAGGTTTCGGATATCGATGATTTTCAGGAGTCAGCGATTGTTCGAGTTGCGGCGCAAACATTCACCAAATGAGTCAATCGGAAACCATACGTCACGCACTGCATCATATTCCTCTATCATCACTTATAACAAAAGAAGACGTTTTCACGCCAGTATGTTAAAATGCGGTACATGCCTTAACTTGCAAATCGTAGTGTTAGTTCAGTCTGGATAGAATAATCCTGATTAATTCACAGCATACCCCGCTACGGGAGAAGTGTTTCGATTTTCTAGTTGTACTCCTATCAAAATTTCTCTCGATAAAAATTTACTGTGCATCAGAACAATGTCATCCCGTCTGACGTTTCATAACGTCCTGGGATTTCTTCAGTGGCGAGGCGCGAGCTTGATCGTTATAAAGACGAAAACGTAAATGTCAAAGTGGGTGGCATGTTTCCGCAATCTTAGAAATCGACGAATAGTGACAACATATGAACAAAATAGAGTATAGGTTGGTCTAAGGAATAGTGGGAGTGCGATGTATGGGATTAGGGGAGTGGCTGCGGTGGAAGGGGGAGTAGGAGGGGTAGGAGGGGCAGAGGAGTAAAGCCTGTTACGCACTACGGTAGCCGGACGACGGTATTAAAACGCCAACGGCGAGCAGGGAAAGCCGAACCGGTCCGCTTCATTATAAAACGAACCGAAAAAAACCAACGGCGCGGTCCTCGAAAGAGCGGAAAAAGGCGTCACTCTCTAGAAACGCAAGATCGCAATAAACATTTCCAGCTTTTTCGTCCCGAACCTAATGGGAGATGCGGGGAAAGGTCCTCACTCACCTTGGCGCTCCCGAAAAGCCCGCAGATGCCTTCGCCGGTGGATGTTCAAAGAGGATCTCCGCGTCTGAAGGCGTCTTCGATGGGGCTCTACTTCTTCGTAGGATTTATTTCTGTTTTTCTTCTCCCTCAGCACTCTGCGACTGTTGAGTACCGCGTCTGCCCTCGGTCTGACGGGAGTTGGCCTTACCTGTGACTTCCTCAGGAGTCCAGCGTAGAGAAGAGGGTAGGGAGGAGGGGGGAGGGAAGGGGAGGATGGCCTAACCAAGCAGCCCCTCCCACTCTACCTTCCCCTTTTACCTCCTCCCTACCTCTTTCACACTCCTACTTCTCCTCCAACCCAAAGCAGCACGGTCGTCTCCCACCCTCTCTACCTCCTTCTCCTGGGAGGGCTGCCGTATGTGCTGCTACGGAGACTACCTCCGTAGGTTGCGTGAACAAAAAATTGACGGCGAAAGAGGGGGAAAAGGGTAGGGTGAAAGGGGAGGTGATATACGGATCTTGTGGGAGGAGCGGAGGAAAGTCGGAGAAGGAGAATTAAGGAATGTTTCGAGAGATGTACGAGAGATGGCGATTTTTTCGGCCGATTCCGGGAAAGGGTGAAACCGAGACTCCTGATCCACCGTGGGCTCCCGATATCCTTGGACTTTTATATGTCCCGACCGATGTCTCTGGGGAGGGAAAATGCGTTCTCGATACTCACTTCCATCGCCGCGGACGATTTGCTCGCTGCCTCTTCGGGGCGTTAAAAACCTGAACGGCGGCTAACCGTTGAGGTAGCGGACGCCGTGCTGTGTTCGGCGGAGTCCGTGTAGAAGGAGAGTACAAGGGGTTTTACTATGAATCGGAGGATTTTTCCGCAAAATATTGGGTTTCCATCGGATAAAGTATTTAAAATATAAATCGCGGAAACCCCGATCTCGTTCGGTTCGCTACCCGAAATGCTTTATTACTCATCGGCTGCCAAACTGGTTTTTTACAGCAGATGAATACACCAGCACTTATAAAGGGATGACACTTTTCGCTTGTTTTCTCCTTTAATTTTCCGCTGCCGAATACCAAGCAAATGCGGTTAATCAAGCTGGTAGAGAGAGAAAAGAGCGAACGATGACACAGTCTAAATTTTATTTTTCAACTCCAGCATCGCCATCGGCAATAATTTATAGACCAAACATTTCTTTGCGCTTTAAAATTAGCTTTGGAAAAGGTGACACAAACAACAGAGTTGTACGTTAAATTATGAAATTACATAATATCCTCCGAGTACTTACTCGTCTGCCTCTAAATATTCCTCAAACGATTTTCGATATTCCTCTATGTTGCTCCCTTTGACCAACTCCAGTAGTATCACGATTTAAATTTAAAGATAATGTTGATCTTAGGAGACGATTACAGAGTGCTTTGCACGTTCTTTGCACGTTCCTGAGAGAGCGAGTTCAAACAGGTTGATTTAGAGTTGAAGTTAGCCTCACACGGTGAGACTGAATGGTTTTAAAGTATTAGTAATTACTACCAGGATTTGTCCATGGAGTAGACACTGTATTGCCTAAAATTTAGGGGTAGGAATACTTGCATCCGATATCTAATGAAAATGTTAATTGATTTTAACATGTATACCATGCGAATCTCCAGCGATGTTTGTATGGAATACATGCAAGAGGCCACCCTCTCGCATGTTTTCGTTTATTATTGGCTCTGTTCTCATCGGGGGTTCAACCCCCCAAAACCACCCCCTGGATACGCCTCTGATTACCGACGATTTCAAAGCAAATCACAAGATATAGATCAGGTCTTTTTGAATTAATTTACTCTGACTTTTTTCTCCCATTGTTTCACTCTTAATAAGGGCGGTAACCTTACTTGTTGCCACCTGATGTAAAATTTCGTAACAAATTTTTCATGCAGCCATTTTGCTCGTGTTCAGTTTAAACCGTTTTCAAAATAAAGATGAGTAGAAATCCAATCATTATCAATGATAACATTTTAATTTAAAATATAATAATAATACCTATTTTAAACTATATGCTATGTTCTTTTTGGATCCTGCATGCCAAAGAAGCGAAATATGGCGTTTTTTCCCCATTGAATCGTCACAGGGATCAAACCAAAATATTTCTCTCCTCCATTTTGGCTCCCAGTCACTGACGTCGCTTCCGTTGGAAATTTCAAGCGTCGCATCCATACACCAGCTCATCTCAAAAATCATTGCAAAATCTTTCGCTTCGCATAGTCACGAGGGAGTCCGTCATCGGCTACACACGCGGCACAGGGACTTCCGCTCGCCCCCTGTGGAAGTCTCCTTCACATTGGGGCGACTCACTTGTTTGCCCGGAACCGAAGGAAAAGGAGACGCGTTTCTAGGAAGAGATTCCTTCCGTCGCATCATCCGATCCACGGAAAATTCCCTCCGTTCCCATGTGATCGCGAGGAGAAAGGAATAGAATAAAGGGGAAGCGGCACTTTTTATATCCGCTCTCCTTTCTCTTTGGCCTTCTCACGACCCGGTCACGAATGCACGGCGTCGATCGCATTCAGACGCTCAGCTGGATTTTGGAAGGGGAAATAGCTAGCGAATGAGTTTGCGCTGACTTTTGACCGAAAACACGGACGAATCCTGTGATTCTCCATCCATCCCCACGATGAGAATAGTATGATGCATTAGCTTTATGCTGGATAGGAAATGTATGACAGGAAAGGAAAAGTAATCTTAAAGTTCTTTTATTGACCAAAATATTGGAGATCATCGTCTCCTCCTTACTAAAATATTAGCTGCCTCTTAGTAATCGATTCTCTAATTCGATGATTGACCCAAATTTTTGTGTTTTTATTAGTATCTATATCTAGTTTTGTTTATTAGTTTTTATTTATCAAGACTGGCTGTTAGTTTGTATCTATTGTTTGTACCAATGACACTTTTAATAGCATTAGGATGGACCGCAATGAACACTACCATTTAGTTATATATACCATTTTTTCGAGTGTTTTCCCGAATATCTCGTGCAGGTGCTTTCCGCATCGTGGGTTTTCTCTATAAACTTTCAGTGGGGGAGTTTTTCCCACAACAAAAATCTTTCCTTTTTTATATGCATCTATATCTAGTTGTATGTATTACTTTTTATTTTTTAACTTGACTACCTACTTATTTGTATCTATTCATAGTACCAATTTTTGTCTATCTATGTCTGCAGGCTTGTATGCACTGATAAAATTTTCTAGNCAGATCGATGCCACCATATCTTCATGAATTTATTTATTTGAATATGAATTTTTTATGATTTGTTTCAATTTGGTTGCTGGGCCAGGTGGCAGAGGTCGAGGGGACGTAAGAAAAATAATAATAAAATTTGTCCGTATATCTAGTTGTATGTATTACTTTTTATTTTTTAACTTGACTACCTACTTATTTGTATCTATTCATAGTACCAATTTTTGTCTATCTATGTCTGCAGGCTTGTATGCACTGATAAAATTATCTAGATTTAATTCATTGTAATCAATTACTTTTGGAAATTAGTGTAATAGTATCATCATATAATATTTCCAAAGATTAGGTGGCTATTTTGGATTAACCTTGCCGTAAAAGAAAATAATAATAATTCGTTAATGATTCACAATGGTAGCGAGAAGAGAGTGCTGTAGCAGGTGATGTGCTGCCAGGAATCTCTCCGTTAATTACGACTTTCATCATCGACACCCCATTCTTGCTGTTTTTTACTAAGTTCTTTCCTGTTTATTGGAATTAGTAACAATGTATCTGAAAATGTCGAAGCTACGAGTAAGTAGCTACTATGTAGTACTAGTACTACATTTTCTGCGGTGTAAATTCAATTTCGAACTGCAATAAAGACTTGCCTCATTCCGTACCAAAAATTTTGGTTTCCATAGAAAAGAACAGCCCATTGATGGAACCGTAAACAATAATAGACAGAATATATGCATTAAATGAATATGAGCTATGAGCTTTTCGAAGAGCTTTTATTTTCTTGCATACTACTTAAACCATTATTTAGTTCGCTATAGAGGTAAAAGTTTCAATGAGCAAATAGTCAGCAAGCATTGATTTTTAACATTACCTTCCTCTTTTCCATTGCAATTGATGTCGGAATAATGTTTCTTTATCACAAAGATGCTATATTTCTCTACAATTCATAAATGTATGTTATATATCCATGAATATAAATTTTGAACCACTGTAATGCAGTAACTTGTGAATAACAATTACGATGGTGTAATATGGATGCAATTTCAGGATTTATCCGCCTCCAAACGAAAATGAAATTTCTGGATGAAATGCAAAGTCATAAGTAAAGTATTCGACTCACAATCTGCACATAAATACCAATTATTATAAGATTTTGATAAAAATCGGCTATCGATAGTGGAGAATAAACAAATATTTAATGCGATGGAAAACGTTTAAAGCAGATTCAATTTCTAGAGACTATCAATTCAACTTTACGAAATCCAAAATTCATGGGGTAGTCCGAAGTCAGGTGTCAAATTATGGGTCGCGACAAAGAAATATCCACAAATCATTGTAATGATATTTTTCGCCATTCATTGGTTTCATATCCTACTTTGCTCGATTATTACCACCCCATAATCGATCTATTACCGAAAATTCGTTGCAAAAATCACACAGCACCACAAGCTCATACTGTCTTTGCATTAATCTGCAATTTTATCGACCAAAACTTTCTGAACATCGTGCTACTTACTTAGGTTAGTGCTATCAAGTAACTATGTAAGGAAAAACCTTTTTCCTTCGTGTGTTTCTTCATTTTTATAGCATAAATATGGGAGTTTGAAGTTTTCTTGATTTCAGAAGGCATATTGCCTGAGTTAGTAACAGAACATTTCGTCAAATTCTTATTAGTCGCTCAACTTTCTCCAGAGAGAAAATCTTATCAATAGATAATCAGTGGTTTGATAATGGAAAACTACGGGGAATAGGGTGAATATCTCGAAGATTCAGACACATATCCGTAATTAAACTCCAAATACGAAACAGAAAATAGACAAACTTCAAAACATCTATATCCCAAATACCTTGAACGTTCATCGGTTAGAAGGGATATAAATTTCGTAGGTTAACAGCTTTAAATAGGGGTAAATAGCTCTAACAGTAGGTAATATTCGATCAATAGGGTATCCCGTCCGGGTAATTACGGAAATAATTAATTGACATTACCCCTTTCGAAATAAGATTGTTTCATCTCAAAGGATTTCGTTAGATCATGGAAGTGAATCACGAACACCTTTCTATTTCAAGATGAACTTAGAGAGCGAATTATAACCATAATTGACACAGAACTTTTTTCCTCTATTTCTTTCTTCCGACCAGACCTTTCCGAGTAAAATAGCCATCAAGTACCTCGCTTCATTTGATGGAGAAACTACTACCATTTCTGCTGGATGTAGTACCTGAATATGGTTATTTTAGTCGAAACCATCCAGAAGGATAAAATAGAACGGAAATTACAAATTTGTGTAAATCTTTACGTCGTTCCACCAAGTCCAGCCTTCTCCAATCTCTTGCATTCAAATTAAAACCTTCTCCAGCTGGTCCTTCGGGTGATTCAACCAATACTGAACCGCACGAATTGAGGCTAAAAGAAGGCAAACCGATATAACCCAACAAACATCGATGGTTGCGAGGGTCTCCGGAGGGAAGAACACGATATTTTCGGCTCGGAAACACAAAATCCTACCATTTAATCGCGCTTCAAAAGATTACCGGGAAGGGTTACGGGGAGAGAGGGCGGTATGGCACCAAAGGGCCGCCGTCTGATCACCCTCCCGCCCGACAGTTCGCGTGTTCGAGGAGAGCGAAGGAGGGAGAGAGGGAAACCGACGTAGAAAAACGAGCGGGAAGAGGAGAGTGTGAATCCGCGGGGAAAAGAATCCCAGTCGGCGTCTAATTGCGTGCCTGGAGAAAGAGAGAGAGAGAGAACTATGCATCCGTACTTGGAGAACGTATCGTGAGATGCCATCGGGAGACGAACTCACACGGTTCGAGAAGAAAGATGGGGAAGAAAGGAAGGGATTCCGTTTTTCTTCTGCGACCCGCCCCACCCCCGCCCCTCCTAGGAAGGGGTTATAGGGGAAGGGGTGGGATATATGCTCGATCGAAGGCTTCGGAACACCGAACCATTCTTCCCACGATCCCACCCACACAAAACCCCTCCATCATTCCCCCTACCCTCGAACCCTTTCCCCAGACCTCACCTCCCTCCGCACCACGTTGCTGCGAAGCTTCTCATTCGGCCCTGCGGCGAAGCTACCCTCCCGCCTTCCTTACATGACCACACCCCCGCGCTTTCCTCCCCCTCCTGCCCCCGCAGCCGTCCCCCCTTCGCGTAATCTGCCTCCCCCTTGAAGGTAGGATACCCCCCCTTTCTCTTAAGGCAATCTCTTCGCCACGTCTCCCCTGAGCAGCTTTTACTGTCCTTTTAGGAGAATTCTCGTTCGGTGTTTACTACCGTAAAAATCCCTTTTAGCCGGCACTTTTCCGTCCGGGATAATCGTTTAACCGGCACAAATGATCGTCCTCGATGTTTAATATTTCACGGTGCTCATGATTCGACACTGGGTGAAATGTACAAGAGACTTTCCAATGTGAATTTCGTGGAAATCGTTTGCATCACTGATGATGAACTGAAGATCGCTCTCTTTATCACCAACTTTACTTTTCAAAATACTCTTGCTGGGACTTGTAGAACACCGTCCTTTTTGAATCTATAAGGAATAGGAACACGGCTGTGGTAAGACATTAGACATAGTGAAAAGCTTCTAATTGCCGTTGTTTGCAAGCAAAATAACCGTTGAAGAATTCCAACCAGCAGGGGTTAGGGTTCTCAGTGCTCGCGCTAGCAATTATTGTTCTCAATATGTATTTCGGGAACTATGTTGCCACCTTCGGGAGAGAAGAATAAAGTTATTCGATAACGAAATTCAATTCGATGACTGCGAAATGCGTATTGGGAACAATAATTTCTAGCGCGACCACTGAGAACCCTAACCCTTGCCGGTGGGAATTCTTCAACGGTTAGTTTGCTTGCAAACAACGGCTATTAGGAGCTTCTCACGAAGTCTAATGTCACTGTCCTTTGGTAGATTCCTCGTTGGTTTTTTGGCCGTACAAAATACCCACTTTCGTAACATTTTCTTTGATCCAATATCGATTTGGATGAAAGATATCTGCACTCTTTTTCACATATCCACCCCAACAATAACAGTTCGAGTTACTTCAAGTATATAATATACGATTCAGACTCGTGCACATTCAGGAGGGTAATAATGTATTTCTCCAATTATTTCCTATTCAGCACTCATAACTGCCCATGTTATTTAAGCCTATTGAAGACACGGTTCAAATCATAAATAATCCTCAGCCGTAATATCTGCCAAAATTTTCACCACGGAATTGTTGCAATCCATTATACTCCTCTGTTATAACCTTTTATCACGTATAAACAACCAAAGAAATGGAGGAAATGTATGTATTTCTTACTGCCATTAAATGAGAATTATAAGGTTCCTATTCAGCACTCATAACTGCGTCATTTACATCCCTTGGCGTTTAAGTCAATCAAAGACACAATTCAAATTATAAATCATCCTCAGCCGTATTATTTACCAGAATTTTCACAACGAAAGTTTATAACACATTACACTCTTGCATTAAATCCTTTTACCCAGTGTAAACAATTAATGAAATGGGAAATATAATGTTTCTTTAATAACTTATTAAGTTAGAATTATAAGGTCTAAGAATTCTTTATTAAGGAGAGATTGAGACTAAAAAATTCTCTTCTTCCATCTAACCTATCGTCAGAGATATTAATAATGGAATTAAATAAATTTGTAAATAGAAATGCAGAAGATAACGCAAGAATTTTTGGATGCAAAAAATTTAAGTATTATCTCAATAAAAAATATCCATAGCATAAAAAATACTTTAGGAAGGGGATAGTGAAAACTACTGACCTGCACTACTACCTGCACAAAACTACTGACAGTAAAAGCTAAAAGATATGAAGGAAACAGTGTATGAATTTCGAATTCACTTGAGCATTATAGATACAAAATTAACTAAAACCAATTCGCTAAAACAATAAAAAATCAAGTTAGAATTGCCCGGTTTCGTGTCATTGCTTGACCGGAATAACAGAACATAATTTATTTCTCTTGCATTCGTGCCCTCTTCTGCTTTCCAAACATTTATCGGCCATTTATTTTCTTTCCAAGTAATTTTTCCTCTCCTCTCAAAATCACCGTGATTGCTACGTAAAACGTTGTACCTTCTGCAGCACATTATTCGATTTAATCTTACTTAAAGAATCGTGCATCCGGCGACTACAAGGATGAAACCTTTCTTTCGATGCGTTTCCATTTTCTCACCCTCGAAGCATTCATTCATTACCCTTTAAAGATTCCCTTTTAGTATTTGGTACAGTTACCTCTTTATCATTCGGCACTTTCCCATCCAGAACCATCGTTTAGCGGGTATCAATCACCGCTGAGTTTTCAGGGATAAGCAGATGAATTATTAAATCCATCAGTGGGTCCCTTCACGGCTTTCCTCCGTTTCGAAACCGAGCCTTGGACGTTGATGGCCGTGTGGCAACAAAGGAAAGCCACGGCAATTTCTGTAATTTGGATATTGAAGGAAACGTCCGCGGAAAATTATATTAAATTATAACCTCGCGTTTTGTATTTCTGGAGGATGGGGTTATGCAGATTACACGGCGAATCTAAATTTTTCATACGCTTCGGACGACCGCAAGTGCTCATCGACATAATCTTTCATTATTTTGATCACTCGGTGAATTCGTGCTTTCGATAATATATGGCCATTATTTTCTCCTTGAATATAAGACCGTCCACTTCCTTTTTGTTGATAGTATGGTGCATTATAATATTAGTTACAGAATCCTCAGTTACCCATAAACGCTAGATACAGAACACAGTTTCTAGATATTTCCTCAGTTGCAACAGATTGTAAGGTTCTTTATTAGTATAACTGACATTTCAACTTTCATAATATCAACGAATATATACATCTTGTCATTATTCCTATTTAATAGGTACATTCTCCAGAGCCCAAAAGACTCTCTGAGAGAAAATCTGAATGAACTTAGTATCTGTCCCCTTTAATAACACTAATTTATTATTAACAATATAGATAGGCATTAATAATCAATCAATCAATAATGATATAGATTTATTGACTCCCTTTATATTGATTTCCACTGAAATTCTTGACCAAGTATTAAAGACTCTTCTTTTCTCTTTGAGAAAATCTGAATGAAAAGAATCCGTCCCCTTCGTAGTTTTCATTCTTAACAATATTTCCTTTACATTTACTCCTATTCTTTCTTCTTTTCTTCACTCAATAATCACTTGACCTTTCTCTCCCTAAATAATAATAATAGTAATTTATTATTAATAATGTGAAGAGAGACTATTTTATTTACGTATCTATTGGCTTCCTCAATATGGATTTCCTCAGGAGTTTTTTGTCCAAGTAGTAATTTTTTTAATACTAGAAATAGTAAGATTAATACTCAAGATTACTTAAAATTATATTCGTTGCATCACCCCTCCATTTTTAAGAGTTTCCTTGTGCTATCCATAAAGAATACTTGCAGTCAAATGTGTTACCTTTCAAGAAAATTTCAAACCATTTAAGGAACTTGGATGGGCTGTATGCATCAGCTCAACCGATTCCCTGTATTTTATACTTCATTTGTGTAGTTAACTGGAGAGTTATGAACTATATTTTTGCATGAAGAGTGAAGGAAAATTTTGAGAAAGAAAGAATTTTTAAATTTTAATCCAAAAATAACGATTAGATCTATTAATATAGTAGCTCCCCATCTCTACACATTAGTGGCGAGGTTTTGAGGGACATATCCCCCAAAAAATCCTTTAAGAAAGATATCACAATCTAGTTCCCCAATCTCGGAACAATATAAATATCCTCGTTTTCTATCCCGTTAATATTTTTGAAGGGAATTTTTTTCTCCTGTAAGATGTAGCGTGCGTGACTGTATCGACCCCCACAAGGTAGGTAAATTTTCGTTTTCTCAACTGTCTCGGACCATCCCCATAGATATATCCTGGCTGCGCCCCTGCTACAGAGAAATTTCCTTTCTGAGTAGGCCAATATTTTTAGCTTTCCTCCCGAAATTTCCACTATTGGAGCTTGATATCTCTCTGTTTTGAAGTCCCTCAACCTCATTCAGCCTATTGTCTCACTCACCATCAATGCTCTTCCCCCTCATTCCGCAGACCCAAAGCGAAGACTCCGCCAATCTTCCAATCTTCATTCTTCCTTTCTCTATAATTTGGAAACCGACTGTGGGATACGTTTGGGTGCAGTATTTGTCTCAACGGCAGAAGAAATGTCAGAGCAAATAGCTCATTTCCGTTTGTCCATATGGAGGGAATTCGTCCTTTCAATTGCGTGGAGTCGTCGATATTTTTTATCTTGCGTGCAGATGATGACGTTGAGGTCTATGGGAGAGGAGCCTTATATCTTACACTCAGCTTCGGATAGGTGAGGTTTGTTCCATTTAATCAATTTCTTGCCGTCGTAGGCGCTCTTTAATTTCGGTCCGGTCCCAAGCTCCTAAAAATAAACGTTTCTCTTATCCGGGGAATCATCATTTGTTCTCCACTTTATCACTCGTGGCAAAGTGAGGTGACGTCGACAAGGCGAGGATTTATTATCAATGGTAAATCTTTTACCTCCAAAGAGGAAGGCATGTTTACAGCGCGTTTAAATAAGCGATTCGGCTGGAAGAATGCGATAAATCGTGGAATAGTTTGGAAGGAAATTTTCAGGAGTGAAAGACCAATGAGATATGGAGACTTGTTTATGGACTACGAAAATTCATGTTATTGATATGTCGTTTCAGTCGTACCGGAAGTGCTTTTCAGTTGGAACTGAGAAGTTAAAAATTTTTCAACTATAAAGGTGGTGAATTTAAGTAAAGGTTTCCATAGATGGTGAGCCTCTCAGCGTTTATTACTGTCACACATTTTTTTTAATCATAAGAGTACACGTACTCTCTTCCAAGGTTTCACGGAATATTAGGGAAATAGAATTATTCTAAAAAGTTTCCTGAAATCGAAGAATGGAGAAATTTTGTACAATTTCTAGCGATGCAAATTTGGAAATGAGAAATTCAATTTTTATTTCGTACGTCTGCTAACACCGTCGTTTTGATGTCGATGTCTAAAAGAAATAGACAAATAGAATATCTCTCTAATCCATGAACAGGCCATGAGTTCACAAAGAATTCGTTTATAGTCAATTTCTAGTACTCATTTCATGCTCTTTCTAAATCGTCCGTCCATTCTTTAAGTAAAAATTAAGTCACATTTAATTTCAACACATTACAACTAAAATTATCAATACTGTTTTTAGAAAACTTTAGGTATTTTAAAATAATTTCAAAGGCTACAAATTATACTCTTCTTCGCAAGTAATTCATAAAATACTTTGAATTATATCTTCTTCGGGTAATTTATTAGTCAGATCATGAATGTCTTCCTGGTGGTTCAGAGCTGGGCTGACGTCTTAACACCCACCTCTACTACTTGCTTTTGGTCAAAAGGGTTTACATGGTACCTCTAACAATACCTTACTTGTCATTGATACCTTAATTACCACAACCTCATAATTTGCATGTAAACGCTTATCGACCACCGATCCCATACACTGAAACGCTAAATTGCGAAGCATTTGAAGCCCTCTCCCGGTTGCTACCCGATCCGGGCCCAAATTCCCCGAAACCTATCGTCTTCACCGCCCTCTTGGAAGGGTCTTCCCACCCACCGCACCCAAGGGCTTCCAGAAAGAAAACCCCGTCGGAATCCCTGCACCCGTTGATCCGAGAGAAGCATACATCACCCGCAAAAGGCGAATCGAAGCTCCGAACTATTGATTCCGGATTTATTTCACTCCTCCGTCACCGACAGCGACTCTCAAAAGCGTAGAGAAGTTACACGCCGTCGGCTCGTGTTAAGAGAACTCGGGCCTATCATTTATTAGAGCCCACCGAGGCGGAGTTAGATGGATGCCGAGGGGTATAACAGTGAGGTGGAGGTCAGGAGGAGGAGGTCAGAGAACATTCCAACGGGAGAAGAGAGGTTACCACGGCCATTGGAACGTCCAATCAAAAGATTTCTCCCGAGCACTCATCCTCTGATGCGTCTTTTTAGACGCCGCCCTTTCGATGGACCGTCCCTTTTGTGGAGGGAGCCATGGGAGGGGGCTTCGCCGGGGGCGGTGGGGGAGAGCACCCAGGGTGCTTTCTCTCCCACGCATTGCTCTATCCGCGGGCAGCCATTCCGGTCGCCCCCGCAGCGCCCCCCCTAATGGAGATATGGCTTTCGAGTGGGAGGCACGGATGTGTGGGAACACAGGAGAGCGGCAATTAAGGGTATTGCACTGGGCGCGACTGTCGTCGCTACGTCGGCGGTTGCCTACTCCGATCCTAAACGTCTATTCCGCTTCTACGGATATCGACACGGAGATAGAGAGGGGCTCGATGTAAATATACACCAGGAAACCACACAACCTCTCAATAGCTACGGCACATCGAAATGGATCAGTCGAATGGAAAGTGCGAACGAGAGATTTATGGAGAGAACTCATCGGAGCAAAATGAGAATACATGCTCCGCTATTCCATTTATTTAGTAGATTGATATCGATACTAATGGTGGAGTTAAAAGGCCTTTTGTATGTCGTTTCAATTTAGAGAAGAAATCAGCAATATTAAGGGATAGTGAGGAAACGATTCTTTCTGTGGTACAGATCGATGCCACCATATCTTCATGAATTTATTTATTTGAATATGAATTTTTTATGATTTGTTTCAATTTGGTTGCTGGGCCAGGTGGCAGAGGTCGAGNAATTTTCGCCTAAAAGTCGCTGCAATTTTCCCACTTGAAGACTATCAATAGTGAACCAACGGCTTTGAAGTTTCAAATGCGAGCCTGCGTTTCATTGGCAAATTCTAGAACCTGTTCACATGATATTTATTGTGAGTGATGCTCACTCTACTGCTATTTAAAATTTCTCATCAAAGGTAAAATTAATTTGTAAAGTAAAAAATACTACATGAAACAAACATTAAGTAATTTGTGAGATTCTTATGTAGAATATGAAAAAATAGCTGTGAAAGTCACTTGAAATTTTCTAACGCAACAAGAAATGAGTAACGTAAGGGAATTATAGTCTGAAAAGCTAACTGTTATATAGCCGTCAATCATTCGGATATTCATAAGAGTAGCTGTTACTAATTACTGGCTTCAATACAGCAATGAATCCTCAAATGGTTAAATGGCTTCCCAAGAAAGAAGGAAGATAAGTTGTTATGTCGAAAGCTTCATGTTCGCAAAAAACCGTTCATTTCGTAACAATAATTCTCTTGAATTTCATCCTCAAGAGAAGCTTATCCGCACATCTCTATTTTTTCCAAAAGGCATTAAAATTCAAGTAATGCAAGATATAAGTTAAGATGAAGCATGACTAGAAATAGCCCTTTATGCAGATTTCAGAGTGATCCTGCTTTTCGAAATGATTTATCGTCACCATTAAGGCAAAGTTATAATTTAAATATTTTTGTACGATATACCTACCAAGAAAGTGGTAACATCGTCAGTAATACATAAATTCAAATTATGTTAAAATCTTCTGAGCTTAATTTCCAACCACTATATGCACGTTTTTCAAGAAAGAGGATTAACGCTCTAAAAACCTGCGATCACCTCAAATGATTGCGCATATTCTCCTAAATAGAATAGTTTTCAGCGAAAAACGAAAAAGTCCTCTTTATGGCTGATGTAATATGAAAGTTACAGTTGTATGAGAGAAGCTGAATAATGGTATTTATTCTGGTCGTTAAATATAATGAAAGGTGATATTCATAGGGTCACCACTGCCCATTTACAGGACCTTTATCTCTGACGGCATTTTAGGTTAGTGAGGAAAGTAAAAGCAACCTGACTGGCAACCTTCTGTTACCTCACTCCTCATATTGATGAGCCTCATTCCTTCTCCAATGCTTTTGGTAGCTGGTGGAAGAGGGCATGAGGTTTAAACCGGCATCTGGACTGAAGACACTCCGGATGGACGTAACCATTACGGTGTCATAGCAATGTCTTGTATACTTTGTTATTTAGTATTTAGTATTTTATGTTATATCATATTATTCTTACACAATAAAACATGGCAATTTTCATCTGACTCTCTTTTGTGTCCATAATTCTTACTCGAATTTGCATCTAAATTCAAAAAACCAACACATGGAGAGTTTACAAGGTTCAAAGTACAATCACAATAACTCATAATCAATATTTGTAAACAATATGTACTAATGGGTGGTATCCATGCTCGCGTATTTATTTGACTTGGAAGAGGGTGATATTTATTTTTGCGCAGAAATCAAATATGCGGACTACGCGGATAAACGACGAAAGATGAATATTTGTAGAGAAATATCTTCAGTATTCGAAGACATTCACTTACTCGCTGCTATAGAAATCGATATAGCAAGGCTTAATTTTAAAATCATTTTGTTTCCAGCGCAAATATATTTGAGGTTATTGATATCTTATACCTGAATTTTTCCGAGTGGGAGATTAGTGTCGGGATTGAATGCTGAGGATTCTATGATACAATAAAATAAACCTTATCGGAAAAATGAATATCATTTGAAGATTCATCTAATTTCCAACCATAATTGTAAATCTACATAGAGTCAAAAAGACAGTTTAGTATTTATTGAAAGAAATACCCTCATAAATTACTGATAAAAGGGAATTCTATGAGGAGATGAAACAACTTTTTACTACAACCAGTTTTTCTCAAGTGCATATGCACTGCTTAAAATATCTAATGCTACCTAAAATCACATTAAATTTATCTTCTGAATGCATTCCAATTTATTATCGACGTCTGCATGCGATATCTTTTGCAAACGACGATGGATAACAATGAACTAAATTATATCTTCCGTCGATTGTATATTCACAGTCTGCCATATCGAGTCTAGGATTCAGAGGTACGAAGATATTGAAATTACAACATTATGGAATGTTTAATCTTTGAAAGTATCCAGTAGGATTTCTATAAGGCAACATCGTGGATACTACTGATAGAGAAAATTCTGTCAGCGAAACAAGAATTTCAGAGAAACGAAAAAGATTGTAAAAGATGCTGTTGGCTAGAATATTATGAGAAGAAGTGCATTCAGAAGAGAAGTCAATTATTCAGCCTCTTCATCTTTTCTTATGCATAGTATACCAAAATTGAAAGAGAACGTTGGTATACTACGCACATCTTCTCCTTGAAAATCACATCACTAATCCCACATAATATAGCTCACAATTGAGAAATACCCATTAGCGTATTCATATTTTTTCACACGAGTAAGCACTACTAATGTACAATTTTAAAAGTAGAACCTTCAAACATTTAATTTGGTAATGAGCGTTAACCACGCGTAAGAGGCACAAACTTGAGAGAGAAACTTTCAGGTCTCCAAAATATATGAAAATTATATCGTGAATGTTATCCGTTCAGTTCATAATTATTGCAACGATATAAAATGTTTACTAATTAATTGCTCACCAATTTAAGATAAGTACAAAAACCTAATTGAAGTTATGCTAGTAATTTCTGTTCTAGAGAACGTTTCCACATTAACAAGGTTGATAATATAAGATTGAGTTAACGATGCTAAATTTTAGCCTTTAAAAGTTCTCTAAACGCATAGTTTAATTTTTTCATAAATTAATAAATTTTTCAGTTTCTCGATTCTAAACTCTGACAGGATTAGTTGCTTTTTTTCTGTTAGGAACTGAATTAGTATCATATCAATATCGTCTTTGATTGCACTATAAGTGCTAATAATGCGTACAAGTGGACTGCCTTTTCTCTGAAATATTACAGTAATTCATCCAATAATCTTCGCATTAAAGAATCGAGTAATATGATGGGAATCTATTTTCCAATTAAGTAAAATTCTGCAGTTCCTTCTATATTGGTTTATGAATACCATTTTTTTAAAAAGCGTGAAAGCGTTTAAAACGTGTAAATTTTGGTAATTAACTATAGACAGAAAATAGGCAAACTCCTTACCGTCTCAATTTCTCTATTGGAAATTGAAGCAAAACCATAGTTTTTCGATTCAGTCACACACGTGATTACATCGACATTTTTAACAAATTTTATGAAATTGTTTTTCAAAAATGCAGACAAATCAACCATAAAGCGTGGTTTCTTGTTGCTACGAGTATTTAAGAGAATTCGCGTATAACATCTGCGAGTGAAAAATTTCATAATGAGAACATGGATTCATTCGTTTTCGGAAAAATTTCAATTAAATCGCTAATAAAAGGATATTTAAAGTTTTATGCATAAATTTTAATTATTTAATTCCAAATATGTATTCCTTTCTTGAAACGAAGCTCGAAAATCTCTTTAATTTTCGCCTAAAAGTCGCTGCAATTTTCCCACTTGAAGACTATCAATAGTGAACCAACGGCTTTGAAGTTTCAAATGCGAGCCTGCGTTTCATTGGCAAATTCTAGAACCTGTTCACATGATATTTATTGTGAGTGATGCTCACTCTACTGCTATTTAAAATTTCTCATCAAAGGTAAAATTAATTTGTAAAGTAAAAAATACTACATGAAACAAACATTAAGTAATTTGTGAGATTCTTATGTAGAATATGAAAAAATAGCGGTGAAAGCCAGTTGAAATTTTCTAGATCTACGGCAGCGCTACAGAAAATGAGTAACGTAAGGGAAATGTAATCTGAAAAGCTAACTGTTATATAGCCGCCATTCATTCAGATATTCATAAGAGTAGATGTTACTAATTACTGGCTTCAATACAGCAATGAATCCTCAAATGGTTTAATGGCTTCCCAAGAAAGAAGGAAGATAAGTTGTTATGTCGAAAGCTTCATGTTCGCAAAAAACCGTTCATTTCGTAACAATAATTCTCTTGAATTTCATCCTCAAGAGAAGCTTATCCGCACATCTCTATTTTTTCCAAAAGGCATTAAAATTCAAGTAATGCAAGATATAAGTTAAGATGAAGCATGACTAGAAATAGCCCTTTATGCAGATTTCAGAGTGATCCTGCTTTTCGAAATGATTTATCGTCACCATTAAGGCAAAGTTATAATTTAAATATTTTTGTACGATATACCTACCAAGAAAGTGGTAACATCGTCAGTAATACATAAATTCAAATTATGTTAAAATCTTCTGAGCTTAATTTCCAACCACTATATGCCCGTTTTTCAAGAAAGAGGANGTCGAAGTAGTACGATACAAAATGTTCCTACCACAGTATCTTGATAAGTGAAGTGCTTTTCATGTCTTTTAGAACAGAATGGAGCCAAATCTATCTTTCGTTTACTTCGTCTCAAGTCTTGTTCAAGGCTAAGATGATATGAAATTTTCTGAGGAATAGGAGATACTGAATATTGGCATTCGTTTAGGTCCATTCATACTTAATACTATGAAAGTATAATTCATTGAGCAATTACACAGATATTAAATGAACGTCTTCCACTTATAGCGTTCTGGTTTATGAACGTAAGCAAGGAAAAGATACCTCACTCCTCATCTTCTGTGGTAAGCCTCATTCACTCTCCACAGCCCTCTCGGTAGTTAATGGTGGAGAGGTTGATATTCATACCAAGTTCCATGCTGAATACTGAACAGACAAATAGTAACATTATCCCTTTTACTAACCCTGGTTGGGAACGAATTTTGCTTAGGAGAAAAATCTGAAATTTTGCTTAGGGGAAAAAGCTGAAATAATGTTCCAAAACAGATGTATTATTATATTTTACTCAGTGACAATCAAGAATAATGTTACATTTTATGGACAGGTGGTAACTGTACTGCCAAACGATAACTAGTACTAAACATTTGTAAAATAGACGATTGACTAATAAGTATGTAGGTAATATAATCATGCATGTAGGCATACACATATTTACACTTTGCACTGGTATTTTATATTGGTATTAAACAGATGTGAATGTCAGAAACAGATACAAACATCAGACAGATTGAACAGAAAAAAAGACCCTGATGATGATGCTACTCTGGAAGCGATGGCCGTCATTATTGAGTTTTCGGTTCATTTACAAATTCTCTTTTTCTTCTGTGCTAGAGCTTTCCACAAGGTAACGCCCGAAATATTATATTTCCATCATTCAGATTGGTACGGAGCCTCGGTATCAGAAATTAATATGCAGGTTTTATAAGAATGAATTGGTTTAATGGTTACCAATCAGCTTCCTATGATTAGAATTTTATATTTTCTGCCGAATGCTTACGTAGAAATTGTGAATTTCTTATCAATAAAACATCCTCTTTGTTCATACAAGAATTCAGAAGTTTATGTGTTATCACAGCCTGGGGCAGATTTAAGGTTTCAATAGACCTAGGCACATAGATCAGATTCAGGCCCTCTCTGAGAATTATGATTAAACTTGGAGTTTTTTCATAAAATTCACAAATATACATTCCATTGAAATCTAAGTCGATTCACTACGGCAAGAATAAATAAACAAGTTTTGGATTACAATATGGAATTTTTATAAGTAACAAACGATGGATAGACTTTTTATAATATAGGGACATAAGTAATGTAATATATTTTATAAATATATTGTGTAGGCTTACTTAAAATATATAAAATTCTTTCTTGAAGCCAAAAATCAGAACAATTTGTAATTGAGAATTTAATTTGGCGCAATTCTATTGAGGCCCTCGTGTGGATGAGGGCATATTGCGCCTAATAATAAACCCGCCCCCCATCACTGCTTGTTTCGTAATTACAATTATGAAAAGTCGTTGTATTTATTAAAATTCACGTATTTTTAAATGAAATCGGGGATCCATTCCTATACAAATTGAAGATATGGGGCTAGGGAAATAAAATAATACTTGAACGATTTTTCCACTAAGTAACTTCTTATCAAGGGTCGTAGCCCTGATTGGGGAAGGGTTTAAAGCCATTGAGTAAAAACTTGGTTACCTATCATTCAGGGGCAGGAATACTTCCGCCCAAAGTCTATTGAAAATATAAACTGATTTAAACATCAAATGCAAATGGCCCTGTTACCATATCCTGACGAATGAAATATTTATCATTTGTCTTTTGGTACGGGATAGAGAAAAATGTATCTTTTATATACTTTTGTCTCGGTCTTGCTCATGGCTGTGATAATATGAAAGCTACCGAGGTATGGATTATGCTGAATAATATATTACGCAATGTTAGGAAAAGTTTTACTCGTAGAGTCATTGTGCTTTACCAACGTGGGCTTTTTCTGCTTTTAGCATTCAGGCTCAGTGAGGAAAGGATCGAGGAAACCTAGATTCAAACAACCTCACTCCTCATCTTGCCTATTAAGCCTCATTTCCCTCTCCTAACTCTTCGTAGCTGATGGTAGAACCCCAACCGGCCTTCGGGCTGAATGCTTTACAGACAGACACTGAGAATCTCCAGCGGTGTTTGTATGGCGTAATTGCGAGAGGTCATCATCTTGCATGCTTTCGTTTATTATAGACTCTATTCTCATGTTTGAACCCCCAAAACCACCCCCTTGGCTACGCCTCTATTCTTATCCGATGAAATCATTTCTCATTACTCGATAAAATAAATCCATCAACTGTAACATTCAGTTCTAGTTGCGAATGGAGATTCAAAGCGATTATTACTTTTAGAGTAAAATTCAACCCTAAACGGCGCGGGTAATTATAGAAATGACTAAGTGAGCGAGAATCCGATCCGTTCGTTTCATTCGCCGAGAAATACACGTCAGCCAACGTAAACAAAGCGCGACCTTAAGGTTATAGAAATATAAACTTGGATCGTTACCTGGGTATTTAATGAAAACAGTCATTTGAAAACGCTGCGGACGCGGGCATTTATCTTCGTGTGCGATAGTCGGGCACATGAGTCACGGGGAAATGCAACCACACGAAAAAAAGGAGCGAGAGAAGGGAGTGATTCATGTCCTGTCTCCGCGGAGTGCCGCGAGAAATTTAATTCGGATCACGCTCTCGCTTGCTGTCTCCCGCTCTTTGAAAAAACCTCTTTGAAACGCAATGCCGTCGCCATCTTACCGCAGAATGCGCCTCTTAGCGGAACGAATAAGAACTAAAATCTAATGCGCCGTTCGCTTCTAATGTTCCCATCTTCCCTTTTTATCCTACTCTCCTTTCTCTCCATTTTTCTCCTTTCGTCATCTCCTTTGTTCTTTCCTTACCTTTCCTTTCTCATCTACCGGGGACAACGGCAGGTTTTCTTACTCTCACGACTTGATTTCCATTCGGTTTAGCGCTTGCTGTCCCGAGATCCCGTAGGTAAAGCTAACTTCCAGTTTCTGAAGAGTTATTACAATTTTTTTAAATGAATACCCAAATTGTTATGATATACGAAACTGGTATGTTATGTTTCTATCTCATTCAGTTTCTCATATACCTCTATCCCACTCCAAAAGACAAATGGCAGATATAGCATTCGTCTGGATACACTCATACATGTTCTCCGTTTCGATAGGTTCATGTACCTTAATAATCCATATTCAATGCCATTTCTTTCATTTCATAGTAACTTACCCCACCCTTCATGCCAATTAACTTTTTTGTGCATGTCTTCCCGTATACTTTTTTCCTTGTATTCTACCCTCAATTAAATTCTTTAGCAACCCCTCTCCTATCAATATTTTACCCTTCAATTTTCTCTGTCGATGCTAAAATACTTCAATCAGAGCCCTCCACTGCCCAACCATCTCTAGTACCTCTGCATTTATATTTGTATCGACCTAATATATTTTTGCCATTATGTGCCGCACCCACATCAGGAGGGACTCATCTGGGTACGGTAGCAGAACATCAGTCAGGGTTTTGGAATTATAAATATAGGTATCAAACATCGATGGATACATTTTCCTTTCCCTTTATTCCTTTCATTTCTATTTTCTATTTTTCCTTTCCCTTAGTCCTCAATGAACACCCGATGGTCTCGATTACCAACTTTCCGGGGAAGTCAAAATATTACCCGGGAAATCCCGAATTCACCCTTCTATTAAATTAGATGCCCTTCTGACCACCCGTCGAGGTTGAGAGAGCATTCTCATTATCGGGCCTTTTCATTATCAATACACGCTCATTCCTAAGTGATCAACGTGTCAACAATGTGCTTTTTGAAGATTTATTATAAATCAGCTTATACAATATAGAGTTTTTAGTAGTTTAGGCTTCAATAGTTATGTGATTTTGTGCGATATAAGTAACAGTTAAATTTCTTACCTCTAGCTCTTTATCCTCAATCGTATGCGTACTATTTTGAATATTTTGTTATTAACTTACTTCTTTTTATATTTGACGCGGGATATTTAACCAAAAAAATGAAATTATCCGCCTAAAAATCAATAACAATCTGAAAATTAGAAGAATTTGCATCATTTCACCGTCAATTCGACTAAAAAATTGTAATCCCGGGAAATTCCCGGAATCGGTGGTTTTTTCATCCAGAAAGGCAAAAGACAAAAACAAAAGTTGTTAGATGACAGAAAGGCAAAAATAGCTAATTAGCAAGAAGGGTGGGGTAAGTTACCAAAAAATGAAAGAAATAGCACTAAATAGAGAATCTTGAGGCATATTAACCTACCGAAAGTTAGGTCAGTAATGTATGTATGCGGATGAATGGTTTATTTGCCATTTGTCTTCTGGGGCGGGATAGAGGAAAATGAAAAACTAAATGACATTAAAAGAGCGTACCAGTCTCTTATATCGTAATGATTTCAGTGTTCATTTTAAGATCTAAGAAGTGGTATAAAATCATTTCATAGATTTCTGTTTGTATAGGTTCACAGGCTTTCCTTGAGTTCCAGCTACCACGTCTGGATGAACATAAAGTCTTAGTACCTCTTTTGGTACAGAATTGAGGAAAGTTTATTCATTATTAACTCTCATCTCTTTCTTGTCCAGGGTTGAGATAACACGAACACTACTAAAGTATGAGTGATGCTGAGTAATGGCGTTTATTGTGGATCTCTTCTTTTTTAATGCTATGATAAGCATAATTCAGAACTATTTGAATAGCGGAGGCCTTAATATAGAAATAATCTATTATGATGGAAATTATTACTTTAGACCAAAGCAGATAAAGGGTTTCGATCTAGGTTTTGGAGTGTTGCTCCATCATCAGGCGAGAAAAAGAAGAATATAAGATTTATTTATTTTGTATTATTCTGTAAAGTTTATTAATCATAAGGTCAATGTTTTCTTCTGCGAGAAATGTTTCCACTTTCGGCATTCTAGCATGGAGAGGAAATCAAAAGCAAACCACCTCACACCTCATACTGTCTATGAAGCCTCCAGAAGTGGTAGGCTAATGGCCTATACCCTCAATCCTGAAGTCCCAGAATTCGTCCCCTCGCCTAGCTTATCTACAGAAAAACATCACTCCAATCTCTCAGCTGAATCATTGGCGAGTACACTAACCGCTACCTCGCTCAGCAGGACATCATTCCCCGCCCCTAGTACCAAAAATCTTCTCGCAATGCAGCTTAAACCATTTCCGAGANTCATAAGGTCAATGTTTTCTTCTGCGAGAAATGTTTCCGCTTTCGGCATTCTAGCATGGAGAGGAAATCAAAAGCAAACCACCTCACACCTCATATTGTCTATGAAGCCTCCAAAAGTGGTCAGCTAATGGTGGAGAGTTAGAAGACCAAGCAACCGTCGAAGTAATAGCTTTACGTAGAGACATCACAGATCGAAAAGAAGTAATTAATAGTTCCGATTTAATTAAGGTCGTATGATTTTGAAGAAACAGGAGTGAATAATGAGTAATTTTATCAAAATGATAATTGATAAATGAGAATTTTCAAGGATACGTGATAGAATCAGTTTTCTAGTAAAATCAGATTAAGATTAAATTGGATAAATTGTAGAAAAGTGAGCTCTGTCGTATAATTATATAAATTTCTTCGGAGCATATACAGATATTTTAAACAACTTCAAATAGAGTGGAATACTGTTGGGTTACTTCATGTAATTTTGATCTGTATTCGATCTCTTTTCCATTTTAAAGTACCCTTCCTTTTAAAAGCAGCTTGAGCCATCTTGCACACAACGTTTACTGTTTTAGTCCCTTCTCATGAAAGAAAATTTTAAATCATTTGTGAAAGATCAAGGAGTTGTTATCGTCGTTTAGTTTTTTTTGTTCTGCTTACCTGCTTATGAAGAAATCCCTTTGGATCCTAATTTTCATACTATAGACTATTCATTGCTTAATGAGTTGAAGTTAGGAAATGAAACATGGTATAAATGTCCTTTCTATGAAGTAGTTTATTTTCTCTTGATTGGATTTTAGTTTAATGTTTATAGAACCTTTTTCGATGCTTCTTAAGAAACATTTCTGCCATTTCTCCTTAATGTTAACTTAATATTCAAAAACTTCCTTGATCTTAGAGTTTTATTTATCTTCACTCGCACATGACACTACTTTAAATATTCCGTTTCTTTCTATTCTCCTTTCTCTAAATCTCTTTCTCCATTTCCTCCTTCCATTTTCTTCCCTTTACTTTTCCATCCAATGATACTTTTTCTTCTACATCCAAGAAAGGCAAGGCTTGAAGTAAAGAAACACTTCCTAATTACCGTAACGCAATAACTTCACATTTAAAACAGCTGCAAGACTGAAAGCGAGAGTTTTTTCTCTTTCAAATATGTCATTAGAAATGTCTAATTTGTGAACCCACATGAGATAAAATTAAATAATAAAAGAATAGCGGAAGAAGCCCTGAATTACTGTAAAAAGGGAAAATATATAAAATTCTTTCTTGAAACAGAAAATAGAACAATACAGTAAGGTACTGAGAGTTTATAAGCAGAGTCTTATTAAGGGCTTCATATGGATGAGGCCCTAGTGACATAAACAATTTAATATATTCTATAAAAATATCATGTAAAGTTGCTCAAATATATAAAATTCTTTCTTGAAGCGGTAAACAAGAACAATATGAAGTACGTTATTAAGATGCAATGAGCACAGTCTTACTGAGGCCCCCAAGTGGTTGAGGCCCTCAGCTAGCGTCTATTGCGCCTAATTATAAATCCGCCCCTGTTTAAGCCCATACATGCACTTTTACTCGGAATTTCTTCTCCAAAAGGCCCGCAATCGATCCACTCTGAAAAATACGTTCCTCCTTCACATACGCGTAAAGAATCCGAAGGAGATAATGGGAAAAAGAAGAAATACATCGGATCGCGTTAATTATCGAAGTGACGTAAGAGAGGTTACATGATCCAAAGAGGGACAACGCAGGATGTCCCGGAGCTGAAAGAAGTGCCCCGTTTATGGAAGAAAATCTCGCGTAACTTCTTCTTCTCNATTCTATGAAATTAAATTTCCCACAAATTTTAAAATACAGTACTAATGTAACAAGGTCCTTAACGTCTATTAAGTCCGATAAAGTGATGCTGCTTTTGCTGGAAATTAAAATATTGATCTTATTAATAAGTAATAAATGTAAAGAATTTCTTGAGTTGTGGCAGGTATGATTGAAAAAATATATCAGAGAAAACTCGGAATGGAATGCATGCTGCTGTTAAGGAAAATATATACTAAAATTAAATCTCACCTGAACAATAGGTAATGAATATGAAGTGAGGGGGTTAACAAGCGAGCGAGTAACTGCGGTGAGAGGAAAAGGTTATGACATCGAGATGCAGCAGAATGCAAATGTACGCTTGAGAGAAAAATCATACGCAGCGGTTAGCATGCAAGATATAGGTTCAGGATAAGAATGACCTCACTGCTAAAGGGAAATTGAAAAATCCTACAGGAGAAGGAATTTTGAATAAAAAATTAATGGTATGGGTGTATCTAAGAGGGAGTTGTTACATTAGAGCACTCCACAGGGTCATAGATAGATATAGAAAGAAAAAGCTAAAAGAAATATAGTATTTGAAAACGAAAGCGATGCCAGTGATAAAATCCAATTCAGGGTAAATAAACTAAATTAGGGAATAACAAGTGAGAAAAAGATATTCTTTGGGATTCCGCCGCACGGCTTTACCGTGCAAAGTAAATACACCTTTCCTCAATCCTTGAAACTAAAGAAAGTTGAAGGTAAATAAAAAAGGAATAACAGAGTAAAAGATTCATGAAATTTCACTTGATTGAAAAATTATTTCTCAAACGTCATCTGAGAGAATTCATTTTGCAAGAAGTATAGTCAATAACTCAAATGTAAAGTCAGTAGAAAGCTCAAGATTAAACATATATTAATGAAATCAGTAGAGAGCATTAAAAGTTCTCTTATTTGAAGGATAGCATGTGAATAAACAATATTTACATATTTAATGCCGTTCGGTCCACCTGCTCTTTTTTGCACATAATCCATGTATACTTGAAACATTGCCGTTTGTTCCTTGGTCATTTTTTTGGGATCTAACATTGTCTTAAGGGTCTATGGAGCAACGCGCACTAAATGTACTATTATCTAGCCGACCATGATAGAGCAAGAAATTCATACTTATTTGTTGTCTTTAATTCTGAGAATATATGAATATTTAATCCTCCCCTTTAGATTTTTCATCTAACACCCTCCAGAGACTTTACCAACCATTCTATCGATGCTTCCTTCACTTTCTAGCAAGACACCCTTCCGTGTGAGGCCGGGAATAATTGTGGGCTAAAGATTTGATATTGAGCAATAATCAAATTCTCTTTCGTCTTCCGACTACTGTTCACAGTTACCTTATTTAACAGAAAAATTCAACGGTCTCAAATGTATGCTCCTTTTTCCATATGGCACCCAAAAGATACTTTCGGGTCAAAAAATAATACCTCCGCTCACCTTGTCATTAAAATGTACTGGAAGTTCAAGTGCGAATTCATAGGTGTAGTTACTAATAGCGGTTTTGTGTTTGACTTAATATATTCCCGAATTGGTTACAAAGATTGGGTCTTTCGTCACCCGTTGATATCATTTTTTACCTGATAGAAGTCGGTTATTTTCCACTGGTTTAGCAATGGAAGGCATCTGTCTCTAAGACGGTTATTGTCGACTTAAATTAAATCTTTCACGTTGAATTAGATCTAAGCAGTCGGGATCATTGTCTCTTTCGTAAATTCCCTGAATGAAATAAAGACTTTAAAATGTTATCGTTCATTAAATTCTATTTTGTATGCTAATGGAAAATGACATGTTAGTTTTCCCAACCATCCTATTTCTCAACCTATGTATCACAACAAGTAGCTGTTAGAACTTTGTACGCTATTCTATTAATATCACGCGAAGTTTCCCAATATTCTACGAACATATTATTGGTTTGATTGCTTATTTCGCTCGTCATCGTGGTCGTAAATAAGCGTCGAAGTTTGTTCTTTACTATTGATGCTATTTATTTATAGTTATCATAGACAGAGTAACCGAAATAAATGCCATTATTTTGTATCCCTCATATCCCAGTAGCTCTCATGTTAGTACAGCCATGACCAAGGATGGATTTACAATTACAAGTGCTAGCTGAGGGCCTCATCTATATGGGGTCCACAATAAGACTGTGATTATGAACTCTCAGTAACGTACTGCAAATTCTTCTTGTTTTTCGCTTCAAGAAAGAATTTTATATTTGTTGAGCAACTCAACTTATTTGTAATATATTTAATATATGTAATATTATCTATAAAAATAGTAAGTTGAGAGGCAAAAAAAAAACCAAAGCAAAAACAAATACAAAATTCTTTCTAAAATAAAAATTCGAATTTTTTCCTAAAATACAGCAATACACATCTCATTAATTAATGGATAATAATATCGAGTTAGTTTTGGTTTAATTTAGAATGTCTAATTGTCTCTAACGCAAGCGATTCTCTGTGCTTTGGGCTCATCGAGGCAATGATAGGCATTGATTGTCAGTGCTTATAATTCTGTATGTACTATTACATGTATTACAGCAAAAAATTCGAAAAATAAACTGCTAAAACGACAATCAGTAAAATTAAACGACATCAATCTGCTCGAGTAATNTACAAAGATATTATTATATTCTTCTTGAATTATAGTCATTCAATACTTTTTTATATTATTCTTGCCATAGTGAAGTGACTTTCATATTCATGGAATATATGTTACTGTTTTTTATGAACAATTTTGTATTTTTACCCATGATTCCTAGTGGGGGCCTCAATCAGACCTTTGCGCCTAGGGCCTCTGATAGCTTTAATCCACCCCTGGCCATGACAAAGACTGATATGACATCTTAATAATAGAAAGATACATTTTCCTCAATCCCGTACCAAAATATAAAGTACTACATTCAATTAGAAATGGTAGCAGAAACTCTACTATGATCTTTAAACCCGTGCATTTTACCAATGGTATCCAGAATCTACCCCTATAAAAATCTTCGTGTTCGATATTCTAAAGGATCCATTTAATATCTTCGGCCGAATCTGCCTATCCTGACCCTGGCGCCTTTTAACCCTCTCCTCCCCCTCAAATCCCCACCGCGACTCCCACTCCTCCACCAATACCCCATCCTCCACTCCGCAGACGCGATTTCTGGTTGGACGTACACTTCAGTAGCCGCGCCTCCCGTATGGAACCTGCTCTCTACATCGCCGTGGGCGAACGCAGCTCGTCTGGTCCCTCCCTACCTTCCCTCAGTTTCATTTCCTCTCCCCTTTCTCCATGTTATACGCCAACATCCTCTCCGCAGGTCACCTACTCCTCTCCCTGGACCATCCACTTCCCCTCTCTCTGCAGACGCATTGTTCCAACACTTGGTCATAAAACCGCGCGCGGCCACCGCCGAGTCGCAATGTGAAACCGATGGCTTTATTTCCATTATATCCCGCGTTTTCACGACCTCGTCCGCCGTTCATTTTCCTAAATAACGTTCGAAGCTGTGACGCCGGCGATAAATTTTGTTGTGGGTTTTCGCTCGGCTGAAAATCGACGTGGATGGTTCATTTGGCGCGTGCTCTCAGGCTACTTACGATGGGATGCGCGATGTTTTCGGTTATAGGGTAGCGAGACATTTAATCAGTTACCAACGTAAAGTATATATATAATAGAACGATAGTGCCGTAAGAATCTTGAGCTCTCGTTTGAGCGTAACATGTGAGATTTTTAATTCATAGAATTTTTATAGCAGAATGAAAANTCCGAGGCGACTTCCGCACCAGCACGACCTCCGAGTTAAGGTCTTAAAAGAACGCGGAGTCCCCGCGAATACAAGCGGCGTTGACAACGACATGGGCCACCATCGGCACAATAGAACTTACCATGTCCCTAGGAGCTCACTGCCTCTTCCACTCAAGGATTCCCTTATGGTGTGCAGCAACAACCTTACTTCATTACTCAAATGCGAAGATGTCTACTGCATTCGCGGTAGGAAGCAGAGGTACTTAATTGGTGGTAGGAGTACCGCAGAAGGTACTGGAAGAGAGAATCAATGGTAGGTGAATGACAGGTTAATAACCTTTCCGATTGTAAATGACGAAGTCGAAGACGAAAAATAAATGCCCCCTTTTTGAAGTTAATTGAAACATTTGATAACGAGGTTAAGAATGAGTAATGCGTAAATAAATCCGATTACATGACAGAGAAGAAATTACATAAGTTTACAAGCGTCCCGCAAAAATTTTAGAAACCACGCAAGAGAATCATCTACATAATTACAGATAAATCTAAATGACCGGAGAAATATTTAATAGTTATATTCTTAAAGTGCAAATTTTTATCGTCCGAAATCAATGCTCGTTCTATTTCTATATAAAATTTACTACGATTTGAAATTGTACTGGAGATTCATTTATCCAATACTTTCCATTATTTATTTTTCCTCGTCTCTAATCGATTCACTACCATATCTCTTATTGCGTAAGCTGCTTTAATCGTGCCAATAGCTTTTAATTTAAGCAATGAAGCAATGACATCATTCCAATGATAATTCAAGTAATATTTTTGAGGATCCTTGTTTTGTGGGTCAATGTTATCCTTTGTTATCGTTATTATGACCTTCCATAAGAAAATGCCTCATAATAGAAATATAGCATCTTGAAATTTGTTCAAAGATATTGAATGAATAAATTTTTCGCAGTTAATTAATTAGTAATTCCTTCAAATTATATTTTTATTTTTATTATACGAATACTCAGCGCTCAAGCTTTTTCTCGGAATTTAATTACGAATGCATTATACCCAGTGATATAATTAGAGGTTTATTCAGTTTCGAAACCAACCAGTTTACTACGAGTATATCATACCCGACGATTTATAGCAAACTGATATTTAACTTTGGAAATCAATTCTGGCTATCCGATTGTAAGGATGTGAATGAATAGAATTTTTTAAACAGCATTTTATTTATTTCCTATAAAAGTTCAAATTTATAGATATCAAATTTTGGTGAAGATAACAATCTCAAATCAAAAAAAGATGCACGACTATTTCGTAACTGAAGGTGAGTTAAATGATTAAGGGTATCTTACCCGCTTATTCAATACTTAGTGCGAAACAGATTTTTCCATCACTCTTCTTTTAATTTTAATCTCCTGGAATGCCTGATGAAATTTAATTTGGCATGGAACCAAATGAATGAAGTAAATGAACGACTGAAAATTTAATTTGGATGTTCTTCTTCTAATCCAATCGCGAACAATTCTTCACAACAAAAGAATGCAATAGGATCTATGTCTGTTTATTTCGGCATCTTTACTACTCCCCGCAGTAAAAATTAAAAGTAATTCCTTGGTCCAGAAAACCATGATTTTATGCATCAACTCTTCTTTAACTCAGTCGCATCTTATCTGAAATATTTCTTTAACTCCTCGATAAGATGTTCACAAATATGGGGATTGATATTGTAGAAAATTTTGTGTTGATACTTGTTGAAAAATTTATGAGTTGAATTTCATAAATCCACCACATTTTTTAATTATTTAACTGATACGGCGGGATCATTCCTTATAGCTTTCTTACACCCAACCTCTAAAGTCATTACATAGTATAGTAATACTTTTCTTAGACAAAGCAATAAAAGTAACGTACTAATAGCAAAATTGTATCGTGACATAAAAACGTATAGAAAAAGGTTTGGATGGGTGAGAAAACTCTTAGGTTGAAGGTTTGAATTTACACGAGAAACACATTACAGATTGAGTATCCGAGACATAAACATTTGTTGGAGATACCAATATTGTCCCAGCGTTTTGCTCTTCCGGATTTCGGAATGCATGTTGCGGTGGAAACGGAAGAGAATTTGGTTAGATAGACTATAGTCTCCATAGAAAAAAGTAAGACTCAGAAAATTTTTCCCATTATTTGAAATTTAAAAAATACTTGAATAAAATGGACAAATAAATAGTGCAAAAGTATGTTTGTTTGTCATCTTTAGATGGATTATAAAATGAGGTTTAGGGACCAGGAAACTAACTCTGTAGGAATAAAGAACACAGCGTTTTGCATGGCCTCTATAAATATTTCCTGTCAAATCTTTTGCTTCTTTACTGATTGTATCCCTTTCGAAAGCCTAATTTTTATCTCATGCTTTATTNCGGTTAAATAGAGTTAAGAAAAAGTGCTGCACTTTCGTTGACATGTTTCTCTCAAAAAAATCTGGCTACAGAGGAAAGTAAGGAAAAGTAAGTCACTTCTCATCTTGTTTTGTTAACTCATTCCTTTTCCACAGCCTTTGGTTGCTTGCGGTAAAGGATTTGAGGATTTAACCAGCCTTCGGAATGATGACTTAACAGTCAGGCAGATAATAATCCTCATAATTTCCATTTAAAAAATTCATGTTTCATTTTAGCTCGAAGTTAAATATTAATGTAAACAACAACTTTGTATTCCTAAATTCAATTAAATAATAATATATGGAGTGATGTAATGAATCCCACGGCCTCGAAAAACAAGTCAATACTTCAATTCTCCTTATGTTCGGTTAGAAATATGGATCTCCAAGGGATTATATTGCTATTATCTTGAGTTCATTATTATCCAACCCTTTCTTACGGATTCCGGATTTCCAAATTCCAAATTTGAGGTCTTCAACCAGTATTTCTGTAGCACTTATTTCCTTTCCTTTTTTAAATACTCATCACAAGACGAGTGACTCAGGACCATAGGGTCAATAGTCTAGTCACTGGGGTCAATATCTAAGCATCGATCGAAGAAATGTCACTACCGAACTTGCCGGTCTCCCGTTCAAATGCGTAATTGCTCAGCGAACGCGAAGAAGAACCCGTAGCACACAGCCGCATTGGACAGACTCATCCGAGGCGACTCCCGCACCAGCACGACCTCCGAGTTAAGGTCTTAAAAGAACGCGGAGTCCCCGCGAATACAAGCGGCGTTGACAACGACATGGGCCACCATCGGCACAATAGAACTTACCATGTCCCTAGGAGCTCACTGCCTCTTCCACTCAAGGATTCCCTTATGGTGTGCAGCAACAACCTTACTTCATTACTCAAATGCGAAGATGTCTACTGCATTCGCGGTAGGAAGCAGAGGTACTTAATTGGTGGTAGGAGTACCGCAGAAGGTACTGGAAGAGAGAATCAATGGTAGGTGAATGACAGGTTAATAACCTTTCCGATTGTAAATGACGAAGTCGAAGACGAAAAATAAATGCCCCCTTTTTGAAGTTAATTGAAACATTTGATAACGAGGTTAAGAATGAGTAATGCGTAAATAAATCCGATTACATGACAGAGAAGAAATTACATAAGTTTACAAGCGTCCCGCAAAAATTTTAGAAACCACGCAAGAGAATCATCTACAGAATTACAGATAAATCTAAATGACCGGAGAAATATTTAATAGTTATATTCTTAAAGTGCAAATTTTTATCGTCCGAAATCAATGCTCGTTCTATTTCTATATAAAATTTACTACGATTTGAAATTGTACTGGAGATTCATTTATCCAATACTTTCCATTATTTATTTTTCCTCGTCTCTAATCGATTCACTACCATATCTCTTATTGCGTAAGCTGCTTTAATCGTGCCAATAGCTTTTAATTTAAGCAATGAAGCAATGACATCATTCCAATGATAATTCAAGTAATATTTTTGAGGATCCTTGTTTTGTGGGTCAATGTTATCCTTTCACATCAGACTCCGATTTCCCCTATCATTTGATGCTTTTACTTGGGATAGGAAGCTTTCTATAGCATTGTAACATATGTATGTAAGTAATTAAATGAGCAAATAATAATGTGACCTACACACAATGCAGCAAATATAATTAATCTCGAGCACAATCGCGAAAACAATCGCAGGTATAAGTTTGCTGAAATTTATGTTGAATTGCTTTTGCTTCTAGGGCACCTGTCAGCGAAAAATACATTGATTTATCAAGTTTATGAACAGCATAGAAAATATATATTAATAACCTTGAAAATGTATCTCTCTACTTTAAGCATATCGTATGATTTGTCAGCGAATCTTCAGTTAGCGAAAATATAAGGAATCTCTTCCTCCTAATGTTGAACGAGATCCCACATTGGATGTAAAATTCATCAATCTTGTTTACCTTAATGTATTCATTTACCCGAATTTCGATCGATGTCTGAATTATCACAACTAATGAACTAATGTTCCTTCCATTCTTTTACATAAAACTTCTATGAATGATGAAAAGATTTTCTTTGTCGAAAGTATCGTGGTGGTACTCCAAAGATGATTCCATTGCTCAAGCACACCTTTTTAGCCGATATAAATCGAATTTAAAGTACGCCAAAAATTAGTGGCAAAGCTAAGTTTACCTGTTGTATTGAAGGTATTGAATTCTATAGCACCCCCCCCCCTTGAGGGGAATGTATTTTATAGAATTTTTATTTTGCCTTTTTAAACCGCAACGTTAATTGAAAAGTCTCTCGTCTTTTTAGGAAACTCTAAAGGGCTCATCTTTTGAAATCACGTTTTACGCATAAATATGATGTTATTCTTTGCTGGAAAAATTTTTGTCTCCATTCTTGAAGTGGCAAATTTAATCATCCGTAAATGTTTTTAAACAACTCATACTTCATCACTCATCTAGCAAACTCCATGATTTTTATCATAAATGTAAATGTAAATTATATACAAATGATGGTTTAAGAACTTCACAGCAGGTGCATAATCTAAGAAGGTTATGTAGTATCACGTTCTAGCGGTTTTACCTTCTGAAATATCGTATTATTGCATAACCTTGCAATTTTTTGTCAAAGTGTTCCAATTTTTTATCTAAAAAAGAAGTAAATCTTGCTTATGAGAAATACGAAAATTTTAGAATATTGTATGTGCAAGATATTCATTAAATAAAATCATTATAAGGAAGTCTATATAGAGTTAATTATCATTATGTATGGCAAGTTTGTTTCACATTTATTTCGTAAGCAAATCATCTCCGCGTAATATTTTAATAATTTTCTTCTTTTTCATGTATTCTAAATCATTTCCTAAAAGAGACGTATTTTATTTGGCTATTTATAAATATGAATATTTTAAGTTCAAATTATATATTGCCATATACGAAATGAATTGGAAATTAAATAGCCCAATAAACAGTCCATTGATTGCATTTTAAATAATAACATTTTCGTACCACTATACTAATATATCTGCAATAAAACGTCTTGAATAATACTAGTAATTTTAGATATACGTAAATGCACTAACTTAATAGTTTGTTACAACATAGCTTACTATTAAATTGAAATGTATACTTTTTATTGAGTCTCAAAAATCTAAATTGGTGGTTTTTACAGTACTTTTTCACTTTTATTGAGTTCTCCAAGTTGTGATATCGTTTCCTAAATGGAGATTCAGAATAGCAAAAGAGAATCGGAATATGCGATAATTTCGGAACTAACATTCGGTATCGTCTTAAAAATTTCAGCTATTCAGAGAAGCTGATGAAAATATTTTCCTCGGAGTAATTTTCGAGGTGGTGAATATAATGAACAACAGCTGTATAGAGATAATTAATTATTTACAATCGTGAACCTTATTCTCGCCGTTCCCCGTTCATTTTAAAATGATATCAGCTTATAGTACGGCACGCCCTAGTTTGTGATATAAACAGTGCAAGGCGCGTCTATTGGGACTGAAACATTCCTCGACATTACTTCCTTGACGTATTACTCTCCAGCTGCATTCACCACGTACATTTCGAAGCAATTCTCGCAACATTTCACACTCCCGCTCTCCGTTCACAACCTTGGATTAAAATATTGTTAAAGAGAATGTCTGCCTTAGTGACCTTCGCTGCTCTTGTACATACTCATCTTCGTATCTCCCCCAAAAGAAGCGGATTCCTTTGGGTCATTTCCTTCCCATCTTGATCTTTCTGCCACTCATCTCCTCAACAGGTATTCCAATCTCATTGGAAGTATAATCCAAAGACAGGAGATAGAAAAAGTAGAAGATACGCCTCCTTTGGCATTAATACTCACTAAATCTGTCCTGTTAATTTCTGTATAACATATGCTCGTAAATTTGTTTCGTTTAGGCTCCTGCGGTAACTCCATTTTGTTCTTTTTCCAAAAAGACTTAACATATTAAATCTTCCCAAGGGGAAACGGACACCAAATAAGGCTGACAGGGCTAGGACTCGAACCTGGGATCTTCCTTTTTCTGGGCGGATGCTTTAACCGATTAAGCTATCGAGCCAGAACATCCTTAATGCCGTTCTTGGGATATTTTGTAGGCAAGGGCGATGTGGTTTCGTCCAACTATGCGGCATCTTCCACGGACAACGTCCTCGTTGAGGAATCGGCCATACAAAGTGATGGGAAAGAGTATCTACCTCTTTAAGGACAGTAGACAAGGAAAAAAAGTATAGGTAACGTAAAGGCATTTTTCCAAAAACTGAAGAGAGACCTGATAGTTTCATATGCGGTCTTTCTTATGCGATGGAATGGTCAATGCGGCCTTCTGGTTTCTCACTCCTGATCTAGTCTATCGTGAAATTCTTAAAGTATGACTTGAATGACTTCAAGTATGTTGTTTTACTGTTTCAACCCTTTATAAAATGTTTTATTTTCATTGTATAGTTTCTTGTCTGCCAAAATGTCTTTTATCGTCATCATTTCTGTATCCTTTTCCAAATAAGAACAAGGAAAAGTCGAACTTTTACAAACCACAATATTTATTGAAAGACGAACATGGTTTCGTCTCATGCAGTCATCAGGTCTCTGGTTTTGACCTGATGATGACTATATGAGTCGAAACCATGGTCATCTCCCAATAAACGTTGTGGTTTGAAAAATTTAGACTTTTCCTTGTTCGTTCATGCAGTACTACCACGAATTCGAGGTCCAAGCAGTTTATTCTTTTCCAAAAACTTCTTTCGTTACATAAGATATAATAATTCGACGACGACAACGAATAAAGTTCACTTCCAGTCGAAAGACTTTTTCGTGGCTCCTGACTCGGGATCTTAACCACGGTTTATATTTACAACCTCTAAGCTCACTTTTTATGGAAGATCACAGGTTATGGGAAAGCATCTGGTTCGGATTATTTAATAAGAACTACTCTCGCGACTTCTACGCAATTTTCTATAATTTAGGATCTCAGGATCTTAGTATTTTTTTAGCGAGGTGTTGGTTGATTCTCAAAACGCAAAATTTTACGATGATACGAAATCGAGAGGCATCGTTACTAAAAAGAATTCATCCCAGTCCAATTTTAAAACTGCCATTAACTCAAATAGCGCTTATTTTCTCCAGCGTACTTTAAGTAACCACACAGGATTTTTACCGGCTCTGGGTTCCATATATTTTCTTCTTTCGGTTCTAATTTCGGTTCGTGAAGATGAGGAAAACAAAAGAGAATTAATCTCTTCCAAAATGTTATTGTAACCTCCAGTTACAACGTAGAATATCAAACCTCGCACATAAAAATAAATCTGATGTACCAATAAAAGCTTAGAGAATTAATAAACCATTCCTCGGAGCAGGAAATGTCATCTCTCAGCAAAACACTGCACCACGGCACATCGACTAAATTTCTAACTGAAATTATATACTTTTCTCCTCCTTAGACTTTTTTCTTTCTTCGCCTACTTCTCCATTACCAAGTTCTTTATAATTTTCGCAATTTCTATATCACTCTAATCCCTATCTCAATAAAAACGCTCTTAAATTCTTTCATTTTCTGTAAATTCATTATCCCGAAAGCTTATTGGATAACAATTAGCAACCAAAGGCTTTGAAGGGTGAATGAGGCGACTGGTCAACATGAGGATTGAGATGATAATTTGCCTTCCCTTTCCACAGTAGGACAGGAATCCTAGAAGTAAAGCGGAAAATGTCCATTTAAGTAGACAGCACAATACAGTTAGCATTATGAACAAATAAATAATATTTTTATTGCACTTCAGAAGAAGTGACCAAGATTAATGACATTATTCAGAATCATTCAAACTTCAGCATCTTTCATTTTATCCAAGCCATGTACAAGACCGAGACAAAAGTTAATGAAGGATACGCTTTTCTCTATTTTTACCAAAAGACAAAAAAATATCCCATTCTACATAATATAGCAGAACAATTGCACTTTTACTATCTCTGAATGTATATTGATTATCATCTTGTATTTTCTGACACAAAGGAAAGAACAATACGACTGATAAGATGCGTTGAAAATACAAGCTTTAACATAAGAGCTCACTGATATGCAAATAATTTCTTAATTAATTACGCTAACCGATAGTACTTCTCATAATTACTTCCATAATAACATTCAATGGTTTTGAAAAGTATATCTTAATTTGTGACGTACAGAAATGATTTATATAGCATTTTTGTTGTAATTAGGATTATGAGGAACAAAAATCTTCTCACCTACCTAGTCGAGAGTTGAAGTCTCCGCGAAATTACAACCTCATCTCATTTTATAGTGACAAGTAATATTCCTCGGTTAACATGTTAACCGAGGAATATATTCATGTTCTAGAACCATGTCATATTAACATGGTTTTAGAACATGAATGTATAATTATTGGCCTATATATATATATAACAGTAGGGTAGCTATGGCTATAAAAAGGTGAAAGGAAGACGTGAGAATGAAAGTGAATTTTTCGCCACTCCAATGCTCTTTGCTCACTGAATTTGTTATGTCTGACCAATTAGAAGGTATTGTAACAAAAGAGAATTAAAAAGAAAAACTAATGTAGCATTATCCACTATTAGGTGTAAAAGGTTCCATATGTTTACAAAATTGACAAAGATATCGTATGTTAGTTATAGTAGTTAGTAAAAACAGATAGACAAATATTCCGTATTTGCAATATTTTAAGAGTGTGTGCTTTTCAACTCCAAGAAGAAAATATAAGGATTAAAGAACGGTTTGCATCAATCAGTATCCTCTTGGAGTGATTTCAAATATAATTGGAGATTCGTAAAACCCGAAATCCGTGTTGCGCTGTTTGTTCCTTATGATTTTGTATTTTAAAATATTTCAAAAAAGTCATTTTTGTCGTAGATTACCACCAAGCTAAAGCCTTCTGATTGGAAAATTCATCATTCTCGTCAAATAACGACGCAGAGCTTCTCATACCTATGTCTGATTTAAAAGACAGTTGTGAAATTTACTTTTTAGTTGATGTACGGTTAAATAGAGTTAAGAAAAAGTGCTGCACTTTCGTTGACATGTTTCTCTCAAAAAAATCTGGCTACAGAGGAAAGTAAGGAAAAGTAAGTCACTTCTCATCTTGTTTTGTTAACTCATTCCTTTTCCACAGCCTTTGGTTGCTTGCGGTAAAGGATTTGAGGATTTAACCAGCCTTCGGAATGATGACTTAACAGTCAGGCAGATAATAATCCTCATAATTTCCATTTAAAAAATTCATGTTTCATTTTAGCTCGAAGTTAAATATTAATGTAAACAACAACTTTGTATTCCTAAATTCAATTAAATAATAATATATGGAGTGATGTAATGAATCCCACGGCCTCGAAAAACAAGTCAATACTTCAATTCTCCTTATGTTCGGTTAGAAATATGGATCTCCAAGGGTCGTTGAAAAACATCTGTGACATCTCCGGGAATATTTCGAACATATTTTCTCTTAAAATTGACGGAAAGACTGAACGTAATTGAAATTAAACTCTGTTTGAAAATTGTCAATGACTGATCAATTGAAATTTAGGGCAAGCTCCCTGGGAGAATGCGCTCCAAAGGATTATTTCCCGGCAATAATAATCAGTACGACAGATAAATCTAAATCTACACCTGTGTATGAACCCTGCGAGCCACCCTTTGTCCTTTGGCATATAGTGCATGCACAGTAAGTCCATTTCTCTTGTTTGTTCCAGTTGCTTATCGTCCACAGAAAAAATATGAATCATTGAAGTGATTAGTTAAGCATCTCTTACTGTATATTTTCTTGCAGTGTCAGCTCGTAGTAGTAATATTGGTCCACTTATATTAGAATTTAATTGACCAAATTTCCAACCGAATACCCAAATCCAATACGCCTAAGGCTTTCAAATTTTTTTCTATTTTATAAATCACCGGAATATCACACCTTTTGCTGATATCCATCCAACAATCCTCCTATATTTTCTGCCTCTCTCGGTGATAATTTTGATTTGATATTTGGGTAACATTTTTTGAGACTTTTCTCCTAAATCCAACGAACGATCATTATCAGAGAATCTCAAGTCTATAGTTTTATCATCAACTTTGTATAGTATATTTTAACATCTATTTTTTATCATTTCTTTCTTTATTTTTCAATATCAAACGTCTCCCGGTATAGAAACTTTCCCTCACGATCATACACTTTTTCCTTTCTTTATTGTTTGTGTTTTCTTTTCAGGTATCAGAGAATAATTTCTATTATTGAGTTTTAAATTTAGTTATTGCTGTCAGAAGGTTTTGCAAGTTTCTCACCTTCTTTTGGGTGTTTTCCTGTAGTGGAGATTTTTTCCAAAGTACTTGACTCACTTTCCTTAACCCTTTCGCGACGAATTTCCACAAATTAGTTTCTTTCTTCTTTTCTCTTTTTATTGCTGTCTAATCGTTCCAATTCCAATTCAAATTAGAGCATGTAACTAAGGTAATACGTATTAATCATAGTAAACAAAAATGTGAGTAATATTCCATTATCTACTTCTATCCTTTAAATAAGATCTTTAGTGAATTTATAGGTTAATCAGTTGTGAATGGATGTTCAAAATTTCACGTTGAAATTGACATTTCACAACAGAAACTTCTCAGCTGATGAGTACATATTTGTAATTATGTAATTCTTGGTTAATGGATAGCCTCTTTCATTGTATTCTCTCCAAAAGATCATCAGAATGGCATTGCTTCACTGCAACAAAACCCTCCCTGCTGCTCTTACTGAAAGGCTTTCGCCTATAGATCATACGACGTAGAAACCCCGGAGGACAACTTTCCGAGAGCAAAATGTTCCACGGGGGACGAGAGAATATAGGCACGTGCTACTTTTTACCTTTCAGATAATCAAGACGTTCGTACAAAACATCCCACACAATTAAGAAAGAACCCCACAAAAAAATCCGAATAGGTGACACACGGAATCTATTTGTCCCTCTTTTCTCGACCTTTCCTATCGCTCGAGCGCCGTTCGAGGATCCCCATTCCTCGCCTCGCATACACCACACAAACACACGTCGACCGACCCTCCCAGACCCTCTCCACCCTTCCAATCTTTCCCCTACCTCAACCCTTCTTTCTCCCCTACCTCTTTCTCTTCCCTCCCTCTCTGGAAGGCTTCGTGGGAATTGCACGGTAGTCGCCTACCTGACGGCCCTGCCCTCTGACGCCGGAGTGGGGAAACTGCGGAGGAATTGTGTTTTGGTGTCGGCCCACGAAGGGGCAAGAGAGTGGCTGCCCACGGGGAAGGAAAAGTAGCGTAGACAAAAGAAGGTGGAATAGAGGGCGCGTGGGAGGGAGTACCTTTGCGAGGGCATCTATCACCGGAAAGGATGGACGTAAAAATGACTAAAAATGGATGTTTATTGCTGTTGGAGGAACGTATTCGCGATGGACTTGTTATTAAAAGGGAAACGGACACGGTTTCTTTGTTACCGGGGTAAATATTGTTGCCGTTTTTCCGATGTTGATGGGCAGCGTAGATAAAAAGGGACGGAGTTCTGAAGGGATTTGTCTTATCGGGGTGTCTGATGCTCAGAATGTTACGCAGACGGATAAATAAAAAGAATCGAGCGCCGAAAGTGCTAAACCGCGAATTGTTAACTCACCTTTTTAAATTCACGATACTGAATAAGCTGAGTTACAGATTGGAAAAAAACAAATTATGCTGCGCGTAGCAATCATAATGAAAAGTTGAAATTGAGAAAACAAAGGACGGATTTGGTTAAATACTCGTTTCTGAACAAAGGGGTAAAAGAATGGAATATGTTAGCTGAAGAGATCTTCAATCCCTTACCGAAAACAAGTAATGAATTTAAACGAAAGTGAAAAAGATATTATAATAACATAATTCAATGTATGTACAATATATATCTTTTGTCGTTTCCTTTTTCGTAGTAAATTGGTATTAGTGTAAAGATCTTGCTTGGAAAAATGTGATCGGTATAGTGGTTTGTGGGGATGAGGTGATTAACAAAGGACAATTTTAAAGTGTTATATGTTTTTAGGCAAGTGGTTTTATGAACATTTTTATTAAAGGACAAGTATTTTCCTACCATTAGGGATCCTTGATGAAATTAGTAATGTATGCATTATCTTCATGTACCTGATTAAGTGGCTACTGCCTGTGGGAGGTTTTACAAGGGTTTCCCTCCCTTCTAGGGCAAATGACAGGCAGATTGCAAATGTTCCCCCTCAAATTCTTATTTTATAAAGTAATTTAATAAAATTTTAAGTATACATTATTATTATATTATTATAGAACACTTTATTCGGCGAGGTTAGGCCCGTGTGAGCCTCTCTTACACCTAGCCTCTGCAGTCATACATTTACATAGAATTTCAGAGACTAAAAGTTATATAAAAAAAATGCATTAAAAAGTAAAGATTAGGGTTGTATATAATGTATCGTCTTTCAAAATAGTACTCACAGCCACCAGGTCATGCACCTACTTGCAGTGATATCTGTAAATAAATAAATAAATAATTTGATACGATGTCTAATGTAACCATTCGCTCTTCCGGAAGTTCGTTCAAGATTAGACCGAGCAGTACTCTCAATATATAGTCAATATTGTTCCTGTGTGAAGTACGCACACTATGATTGCAAAAACCTCTCAGCACTGAGGTATGTAAAAATTTAACAACTCCTGCAGTGTAGTAAAAAATATATGGGCAAATGCATGTCGAGAATTTCTGGAAAATCTGTTTACGTTTTTTGTTCTTGAGTTGGAAATTCCGTTAAATTTCTAAAAAAACACATTCAGTGCAATCTTTTCTGCATCTATCCATTTGATAAACGGATAAATTATTAGCTGTAATAATTAAATAATTAAAATCGCCTATAAGTTACGTAGTTGTCGTCCAATACACCCATTCCAAATTAAATTAATATACAATAAAAATTGTTCACTGCTATTATGAACTTAAAGGTAGACAAAGTTTGAAAAAAAAGATACCCAGATATTTTTGCCTACCAGTTTTCCTTTCTAGTGTAACGAAAACCTTGAGTAATAATATATTGAATTTCCTTTAAACAGCTTAGTACAATCGAATCATTTTCCAAATATTCATATGTTGTGCGTGTAGCAAATAGACACTAGGCGGGCAATTTTCAAGAAGAATTTGTTTCTTTTGGAGGTTTCTATTGATGAACGGTACCTCGTAGAAACATCTAGGTTGACGAGTCGTCTATTGCTGGAAGAATCTAGAAACTTCTGAATGGACGTGTGAGAATTCAGAGAAAGGTTCAGCCCTCCTTGGGCTGAACCCTTAACGGCTAATAAGAACGGATAATAACAATATTTTAACAGTCAAAATCTGTAGCATTCATCCGAATTACTACAGATATGTCAACCCTTATTAATAGCGATGTCTACGTTGTTGATCGAGTAGATTTTGTAAGGGGAGACGATTCCTTAAATATACTGAATCGCATTGAATATTATATTTTTCTTATTTGAGTCTGAGTGAGTTTTATGATCTGAAGCTTTTATGATCTGGTGATAAAACGTAATTAAGCAAAACGTCGCTGCAGTTGAGGAATGTAGTCCCACAAAGTTTTACTTAAGAAGTTAAGAAGAACTAAGAGAGATTTCAAAGTTAAAAGTATGTAATATTTTCTGATATCTTTTCGAAAGATTTTGTTATACAAAATATCTCTGAATCAGACCCCAGAGCCTTCAAGAGTTGGAGAGGATATATTAAAAGAATTTTTGATGACAGATTTTGATAATTGGTAAAATTACTTCTGAAATGAATCGATTTTAAGATATCATGAATAGCATCAGAAAGAACATCGTTTAACTGTGATTTACTTTAACAAGAACTTGTCAGGGTGCAAGGCAACAAAAAATTTTAATATGGTTTAATGCAGTAAATTAAATTTTCCTAAAAACTTAATTACGGACTACCTTAAGGCGTAATTGCTATTCTAATACTTAATCTTAATTTCAAATTTAGTTGAAGCTCATGAAAACTCACGTGAATTGTTAATTTATAAATTTATGTTAATATTTTTGCATTAAAAATATTCAGGAATTATGCTAGAGCGGAAGTTGGGTCATTTTCATGTTTTTCGATAGTTAACTTTAAATAGTGAACTGTTAAAACATGAAATTCATTCTCTTGTAATTGTCGAAGCTAAAATAACAATTGAAGAATTTTGAAAAATTTCACTTCTTTGCTTACTTAATCACCATCGTCCATTAGGGTCATTGTGCTGCACTTACATTGATTTTTCCGCCTCTATTGATTGCACCCTGGCTCTATGGGGACAACAAGCTAACTACCTCACTCCTCATCCTACAAGACCACCTCATCCCCACCCAAATCTTTTTGCAATTGGATGACCGGGGATGAGGAGCTAACCACCCTTCGGGCTAATGACTGGAATGATTTTTTCCACCGAGATAAACGCAGAAGATGAAACTCGTAGGAAAATACTACTCAGTGAAAATGACCCATCCCAGAGAAGCGAAAAGTACGGATAACATCTCCCTCCGCGTATTAACCTTTGAGAAAAGCCCAAGAAGAGAGAAAGAGTTGCGCTAAAATATTAAAAAGTACGGTACATCAACTCGATGGCGCCAGACGTAGCCAAAAAGGCACGACACGAGGTAGATGAGAATCAAATATAGCGCGGGAAGCGCTAAAAACTGCTACGCTGAAAAGATAGCCGGAGGCAGAACTGGATCGAGGGAAAGAGGAGGGGAGAAAGATAGAGAGAGGGAGAGAGATAGAAAAGAGAGTAGAAAGAGAGAAGAATGCGGGAGGTAAATGGGAGGCGGAGAGCCTAAGCTCCTCCCACACCCCAACTAATGATTGGTCGAATTGAACGATCGTGACCGGCCGCTCTGAATTATAATTGGAGGCAGTCCGGAGTGACGACAAACAAAAACGCATCAGCAGCCGTGAGCGTGACGAGCGAGAGGGTTAGCAATCTCTCTCTCTCTCCCCTTCCAAGATTCATTTTTTTCCGTCAATCGCTGCTCTTCCGCAGGCTCTCTTCCTTCTCCTCTGCTTCCCTCAAAGACTGACTTTTCAATGCCTTTTTCCTCCCCCGTTTCTCTCTTTTGAATGGAGTCGGCGGTGGTGTGGGGAGTATGATGTGTCGATGCTTCTCCGGGATTTTTTTCTCCTTTTGGACTCATCCTTTTTGGCCGGCGGTGACTCCGGAGTCTGGGAAAAAGGCGGTGGCCGCTAGACGTCTGTGGGATTGGGAAGGCGACGGAAGTTCGGATGGAGCTTCGTCACCGTGGAAATATAACAATATCTCACCGTTGTTTCGGAAGAGGAGATTTATGCCCGTGTTCCAGGACGATTACGAAGTTGCCTGTCCGCTGTGGATAACTTGGATGCTTCCGAAGTCCTCAACCGGAGACGTTCAGTGTTTCCATCGGGATCCATGGTGGAGAAAGGGAATGTACTTCTAATTAAGTTGACTGAGTCAAGAGGCTTTTCTCCCCGAAAGCATGGTGGTTAATCTAGTAGACCTTTTAAAGTACAAATGCGTATATACGTATATATTATTATTATCATATTAAGACTACAAATAGGTAGAATACCAGGTGGCAGTGAGAAGAGTAATACAAATTTAAAATAAGACACCTATAAAATAACACACCAATAAAAGAACTAGCTGAAGTGTCCGTTGATTCTCAACGGGGAGAATAGAGATAGGATTGAAGTCATTAGAAACATAATGATCCATTTAACCATCGAAAGATCTAAGATATCAGGATAAAAGTAGCCTATGTGTTAATTCAGGTCATACATTATTACCCTGTCAAATTTCATCAAAATCGGTTGGATATTTTTTGCGTAGTGCGACAACAGACATATTTTTTTAATATGCGTTTTGGACTCGGTATCACTTCTAACTACCATATCTACCACTTTTTTGAAATTTTATTTAATATACAGAGACGCCTCCCTTACAGATTTATTAAAAGTACAGATATAAATTACTTGCAAAAGAATTGCATACAAAATATTTAAAGCGAAAGAATTACATACAAAATAATTACATACAGAAGAATGACACAGACCACACCCCGCAATAATTGTCGCAGAAGAAGAGGAAGAAAGGTTTAAAAAATAAAATATTAGTAAAACGGAATTATGAAATTAGCATTAGTCTCTTCTTCATTTTCTTACAGTTATTTGGAAAGGACTTAAAGATACTCTTAGGAAGATTGTCCCAGTCCGTCCCGTTCTTGAAATATACGAGTAAGTATTTTTCCCCACGTCTTTTTTCTTTAGTTGTGTACACACTTTCTGAGGATGATAATTTTTCCCGTAGAATTTTGGATGGGAAAGTCTCTCTTTGAGCTCCTTCATTTCCTTTTTATTAGTGATCAACTTACAAACTAATGGCAATATGTAATAATATTTATATCGAAGAGTATTAAATACCCTTGATGGCCATGTAAGGTCTTCTGTTGGAGCCGGTCAGTATTTCCATCAGGATCCATGATGGAGAAAATACATATACATTAGGTTGACGAAGTCAAGAGACTTTTCTCTCCAAAAGAACGGTGGTCAATCGAGAATGACCTTTTACCGTATTCATGACTATGCATGGTTATGTCATGACGTTGCATACTTATTAAAAACCCTTAATGACAATGTAATGTAGGTTGTTCGTTGTTCGACAGATTGTGTCAAACCCTTTCATTTACAAGCGGAAGAAAAATCAGGACCGTTAGTGTTCAAATGTTCAGTTCCAAAACTGTTAATAGTTAAGCTATGTCGTCGGAAATTAAAGTTGCTACCTACGATGTTACCCCAAGGTATTAGATTGGTATACTCGAAATATCATCCAATTAAACTTATTGTCAAGACCGAATGGTTTTCGGGCGATAAATTTCTCTCGATGAAGAATTTAACTTGCTTTACAGCATAGGCGATTTTCCAAACGGTAATCTAAACAATGCATGAAGTATCAGAAAACTTTCCGGAAAACTTTTCTACCAATACTGTTTCCTCAGGGGTAAAGTAATAATATTTCTACAGCGATTTATGTATCACTGCCAAACATGATTTTCATACCTCTTGACTAACTAGAAACTTTAACAATACTGCGATTTATTATTAATTCCTGACGTAGTTTATTCAAATTGATGGAGAAAATAGCTTCGTGACTCTAGTTGAAGGTCGTCCGCCATCTGTAAGTAGTAAATATTGAAAGCTTAATGTATCCTCAACGTATGGATTGACTTCAACGAACCAAAACCATGAGCTTACCAATTGATTTACTTCAACCGATTAATTATTGAATATAATAGGATTATTTTCCAAAACTAAAAAATTTCGCAACTTTTTATGTTCTAATTAATTCCTAAATCCCATTTCCCTCCAGAAACATATTTTACATGCAATATTTAGAGAAAAACGAAGTATTGTTAGCAATTGACTTAAATTAATTCTGGTTTTAAAATTTTTCTAATCATATCCATTATGATGATAAACCTTCATTCGAGATATGTAATAATTGTAGCCAAGGCTATTTATGCGGTTGTTCAAGATAAGAAAATTAGTCGGTGGCTATTGACTTTCTACAGCGTTATATTCTCAGGGACCGGTCAGAAGTCCCTTTATATGTATACATGAGCCGAGGAAGTCGGTCAGATATTAACTATTGAACTATAATGTATGTACATATGTAGTTCATCTATCTATTTTACTAGCGATAAAAAATAAACTGATGAAATTACATAAACAATATTTATTTATCAGCGAAAGTTGGAAGTTGTAAGACTTTTTGTCCCTGAGTTTTAGGCAAACACACATACAGGAAAAATGGGATTAAGTTAGTCGTGAGTGTGAGTGGTAAGTCGCATAGGTCGAGAGTCGATAACAACCTGTAATAAGTGCGTAGGAGCAACCGGTAATAAGAACAATCCGAAAGTCAATCGGGCGAAATCCGGAGCAAGGAATACTGCTAAGAATTAGATAGAATAATTAGGTATCCGATTGTATGAAATAGAAAACCCTATCTTTTAGGTCATCTTCTAAGAGAACACTAATAGGTTGGAAGGCAAATAAAATCTTTGGAAGTGTACGAGATATTTGTTTTCCATTATTATGGCCTTCCACGAAGTTGTTCCTTCGCATATTGAGAATAGTGGAGGTTGTCAAGGAGAAACGTTTGGGAGAGAAATTGCAAGGAAAAGTTTTCGGGAATCAATGGCGGATCCAGGAGGGTGGCGAAGTTACGATCATACCCCTTAGATGACATTTTAGTAGGTACTAGAAATTTGCCTAGGATAGGGCGAGGAGCTTGAATTAAAATTTGATGTTGAATTTTTCTAGGATCACTATAAATATTATGAATTTCTCAAGACAAAATGGATTTTTAAAAGGATGAAGGAAAGATGTTTAACTTAGCAAAAAGTGGCGTGCGCCTTAAAACCCAAGGAAAAACAGACGTGAAAAATGGTGACATGACTGCGACACGAACCCAGGTCTCCACTGTCCAAGTCATGTCGCTATTTTCTCTTCCGTTTATCCTTGGATTTTAAAGTTAATTGGAGAGGAGTTTACAAGGAAATTGTTTTAAATCGTTCCCCTTGGTTGTTTCTAGATCCACCCCTTCAGCAAATTGGCAAGCTTAGAAAGATTAGTGAGAGTTATCAGGATCTCAAGAAAAAGCAGAAGGTAGGGAGCAATGAAGAATAATTTTTAATCTCTAATCGCGATAAAAAAGAGAGGAAATTAATGATAACGATGACGAATTCGCTATAAATCATCGAATAAACTATTTTGGAATGCCATCGAGTACTACAGACCTTTATTGATAACTTCCGCATAGTTCCTTAAATAATATAGTTTTACTACGTAATGATGAGATAATATTACCAACGCACACAACGCAGTTTAGTAACGCTTAACAGCAGCTTTTTTCGATGCACATTAAACCGATTTCAAAGTTTACACAGTATTTTAAGCAGTTGCGCTTGTTTAGCATATGAATGGGGATTATGAGCAGTGCTTTTCCCCTCTGGAGTGCTCTTTGATAGCTGTCACTACCGTCATCACTGGGATGAGAATATTATCAGGATTGGAATGTTGACGGAGTAGAAAGCACTAAAATCTCTTATGGGGTAGCAAATAACCGCACCGACGTTTGGGCAGCTGAGTATATGAAGGCATTTAGGATGAAATACAGGTGATTCGGGGTTTTGAAAGAATTTTCAAAAAAGAGAGCGAGCAAGTCAAACAGTCACTGAGGAAGTCGTTTCTCAAGAGTTTATGGCTCCGGACTAGATTGTCTCAGGCTTACACGTACGTGACACCGAATTCTTTTCGTAAATTAAAGGGGAAGTCGTAAAACGGCAGTATTTAATGTTCCGAGAACAAATTTCATACTGCATAAATAAATAGTAAAGTAATTCAGAGGTTTGTTTAAAGCCTGGAAGTTAAGTTTTATAAATCAAGGATTGAAAAATGAACGGGGATGAGAGCAAATTATTATGTCTCGAAACGCATAGCCTTTATGTTGAAATTTTACGACTTGGACATAAAACCAGGAGAATCTCTGATGAGAACATTACGTTTTCCCCGAATACTAATTGAGCAGGAATATTTTATTCCAAGGAGAAACGGGCATGAAGAAAGTCTGACAGGACCGGAACTCGAACCCGGATCTTCTCATTTTCGGGTGACTGCTCTAACCAATTGAGCTATCGTGCCAGAATTAGACATGCCCATCGGGAGTTTTTTTGGGCAATGGTGAGTGGTCCGTCTGAACCCCCTCAATTTTATTCCCTATCCCATACACCTGGTCATAGTCTGCCGTCCCACGTAATATTTGTGTATACTGTAATGTAGCTGTTTATATATGTATATAATAGTAATGTTGATTAGATTGTAATTGCTTAGTGGTTTTATCGTTGTACTCATTGAAAAGCCTTTATCTGGATAGGTGGAAATATGTTTATATTCATATAATATCTCATTTCCAAACATCTTTGACGTCTTCAACTTAGTTTTATGATAAATTTTATGTACTCCTAAATGAATAATCCTGACAAAGCTGATCACTAGTAAAGAACGTTTTAATTGTCGTTTGGGGAACACCGCCTCCTCAGCCTTTGCTGCCCACCTGATAGACAATGGACACCACAGCTCCTTTTTACCGAAGCTCCTCCACATGCAGCCGAAGGGGAAGAAGTTGGATGCCTTAGAAATAATTGAAATATGTTGTTCTCCAAACCTAACCAATGAAATTACCTTCCCTAACCCTTCCCCTCTCCTTACCCTCCCCTCCAAGTTGGCTCCTATATAAGCTTCTGTTTTTCGATACTGTGTACCTGATGATGGCCGGAGGCCGAAACCGGTCGATTAAAATCAAAATTGTGGATATCACTGAGTTTCTTTTATTTTAGCGTGAAATGTCTTTCCACGAAGTACGGGCTGAGAGAATAGATTATATATTGAATTTTGTATGAAGAATGGTTACATGAAAATGAGATATGATGGTCTAAATCTCGCCCGAATAAAGTCGTATTATTAAAATTATCATTGCTAAGCATTATCGTCTACAGCCACGACCTCATAGGGCACCGGCCACACAGAGTGATGTAAAGGAAGACCCCGACTTTAGGGTGACTGGTACGGTAGCTCAAGTGGCTAGAGCAGTCACCCAGAAAGTGGAAGATTTCGGGTCCAAGTCCCGGTCTTGTCAAGCTTTTTTCATGTCCGTTTCTCCTTGGGGATATTTCATGGCGCACAGCATAATGTGCAAAGTAACATGATAAAAGAAACTTGGTACTTTTCCACAGGAATGCTAATTTTGCCTGAAGATGTAAGTAGGCTTACGAAACCGGTAGCAAAATTAAAATCCATGTGGAAAAGTACAAAGTTTCTTTTATTCTGCAATGTCTTTCCACGAGATCACGCCTTCTGATATCGACATAAGTGCAAAGTTGCCTTTCCCCCTTTTCCTTGTGAAAATTTAAAATTAATCCAGGAAGAAACCCTTGAGTTACCTTTTCAAAATTAAGATTCAGTATTTATTGAGAATTCAAAGTATGTTTGACTCGTCAGAGTCTGCACAAATTTATCTCTTAATGAAAATAGTCAATCAAGATAAAATTAAATATATCAAGTCAATTAAATCAATTAAAGTCAATTAATCAATTAAAGTCAATCAAGATAAAATTAAATATATCAATCAAAATAGCAACATTCGAATATTCGCGAAATCGGTTAAGGAAAATTTGATTGGTAACCTTCGCTCAAAATTAACTTATAAAGGAAAAGGTGACTTTGCATGTAAGGAATTACATCTAGAAAATTCTCAAGTAGTAATGGACATGAAAAAGTCTGAGGGGACCGGTTCTGTCGGACATTTTCATGTCCGGGACTCGAACCCGAATCTCCCAATAGCCAATACTGTCATACATTTTTCATTTCCGTTTCTCCCATGGCATAATTTATTAAACAATTGATTGGATATACAGGGTGATAAGATTTACTCGTTGCCACTCTGGAATTCTAGTGAGTGATCTCTGATGGTTTGTAACTTCATGTTTCTGTAACCGACATCCAAAGCTATTCAATTAATTTGGATATTTTACCTTAGGAAGATACCAAAACACTTATTTTCCGTTTTCACAGCGGTTTGACGTGCCTTATTTAAAATGGGATAATCAGTCACATCTTCGTTTAGATTTTCAACGGTAATCTATGGATATTTATTCTCAAAGATGGACCCGATTTAATAATAATAATGAAACCTCTTTATTTCTATATATAAGGGCGAGATTGAGACTAATTAGTCTCTTCTTACGTCCAACCCTTATTTAAGGGACACCTATCAATTCACATAGTTAATTAATTACCAAAGCCTTATCTTGAATATGATTTTACAACATTTGTCTTAGTTTAAGAGCGCTTTTTACTTTTAAAGAGAAATTTTTAAATTTAAAACAATAAAGTAAATACTAAAATAGTTGCTCTGCCTCATACTACTTATTGACTGAAATTCCGCATTTTGTATATTTCATTTGTTTGGCTGCGAAGTAGTCTTGAAAATTTCCTGCTGTAATATTAATCCTGAAGTCCTAAATATCTCTCAGTCATATTCTATTCTATTCTCTTAATCAGATTCTGCATTAAAAGAAATGCTTTTATATTTGTTCCTTTGCTTTTGTCTGACTTAATACGTCATTCTTCAGATAAAGTTTAACGTTTGTTTAATTCAGTATTTCTGAAGCTTTTTCTTTTCCAGCTTCCCTTATACTTCAAAATTTACCATAATAATTTAGTTTATAACTTTAATTTCAAAAATTACGTTTCATTATACGAATGGAATGTGAATTTTTGTTTTTCATAATTTATTAATTCTTTTGTTTCTTGTTTTCATGTAAGAAGTATCACTCGACGTCAGCTTGACTGAAATTGCAGCTGCGGTTAAATTTATCCAGTTCAAAACTAAAATCGATCAAGTTTTTCGAGCAAAGGATATATATTTTGTTATGAACATGATTAAGGAGGAAAGCAATGACTGACTAATCGCTCAATACTATAGAGAGTTTTATCTTTTTATAATATTACTTACTGCCATAACTCATTCTTGAATGTAAAGTTATCAGCCATGTGCCCTCAACTTCTCCTTTAATGCATGCCAATAGCCTTCTTAGGGGAAAGGAAAAGGAAATGGGTGAAGAATGAGTTAGTTTACCATTGCTTTCCTCACTGACTCCAACTGACTGACTGACTGAATGCAATCAGTGGAACAATTCCACGATTGATGCAGTACGGACAGTTACCCTACGAATGAAACTATTCATTACATTTACAAGAAGTGACCCAAAAGAATATTAAGTAAGTGATATTTATCTAATTTCGATAACGATCAATTTTATCAATTTAATATCATATATTCAATACAAAAATAATTTACTTCTTCGATTTATATGCTGGAGACCGGGTCATTTCAAAGATTAAAAATTTTGGTGGCCCCGAATATAAATCATCTTTTAGTGTCTCAAGTTTGGACAGGTTGTTTCAGGGGCGTAGTCAGGATTTGTTCATGGGGGGGTTTTAGAGCCATGGAGTAAACACTACATTGCCATCAATCCAGGGGCAGGAATGTCTCTGCCTAAAATGTATTTAAAATATAAACTGATTTATATTAACATGTGTACCCTGCGAATCTCCAGCGGTGTTTGCATGGCATAATGCGACAGGTCATCCTCTGGTCGGCTCTGATGGCATGGGGGGGTATGAACCCCCAAAACCACCCACTTGGCTACGCCTTCGGGTAGATTACTCATATATTGGGAGAGATTCTTAATTTCTTAGAGGGAATTTCGGATAAAAGTACCGTCTTCCCTAGGAAGAATCCTTTTTATCAGATTCTTCGGTAGCATTTGATTTTATTTATCACTTTATTCATTAATTTTTATACGATATTTCGAAAATTTCCTCTCTCCTTTTCATTTTCTCCTACTAACTGAAGTAACTTCCATTTTCCTCCTTTTCCACAAACCATCAAACTCAATCTCTCCGTCCACTCTTTCCCCATCGTCCTCTCAGACCGGGTGTCCCCCACAGACACCTTTATAACTTCACCTCCCACCACGACACAGCCATTTAGTCCTTTAGAGGAAAACCTTTTGGCGCCCTTCCTCAAACTGTCATCATTGCCGACTTCATTGGGTGGCCCTTTAAGTGGATATCAACTCCTGGTAACCTCTTGCCCTTTGTCACCCTCCACTTCCTCCTAGGAGGCCACCACTCTCTTTACTCCTTTACCTAACTCTACGTTTCTATTCGATCCCTCCTCACACCATTGAGGCTCCCTTCCGTCCCGTGCCCCTCTCCAAACATCCTCATCTTGCCCGTAGACCTCCCCTCGACCGATTCTTAACTATACGAGTTTTTGTCACCGGTCGAAAGGGATAGAGGTGTGAAATGGGTTGGAGTAACCGGAAGGAGAGGGTAATAATGGGTGAAAGGTTATAGGAGGAATGGGGGAAATCGGTGGCCGCGGAGAGAAAAATTGTCAGGGAAAAAAGGTGTGTTTGTTGGAGGGAGGAGGAGGGAAGATTGTGCGATTACCTGGGATTCGGCGTCGGACGTGAATTGAGTCGTTCCGTCGGTTATTTTTCCGTGGATGAGCCTCCCGCTCGCCGTCTATTTGGGTGGGATTTGGCGGAGGTGAAGGAAGCGTAAGGATTCGGATCTTCGTTGGGAATACGTAATGGTTGCTTTTGCAAGTTTTGCTGAAGACAGGCGCGCATTAAGAGGTGGCTGACAGGCTTAAACAAAGTTCCCACAAAAATGTATTCGGAACAAATTTCTCAAGGATCTTGTTAGCAAATAATTGCACGATCAAAATATATCTTTATGGGCAACACTTACTTATAATGAGAATGAATTGTTTCACATGAAATCGTAAATTGGAAGGAGTTCAAGAGATTATGAGTTACAATCCTTTAGTTCAGCCCCCCTCCCCAAGTGAAAATTCTGGATGCGCCCCTGGCTGAAATACTCTATAATTCTTAATTTGGGTAAAAAATCGGTAATTTTTTATATTTAGTGAATATGGATTGTGTGAGGCATTGCCCTCCAGTAAGTCAGGTCAGAGACGTAACAAACGGGGTGGTTTTGAGGGTTCAACCACTCCACGAGAACAGAGCCAACAATAAACGAAGGCATGCTAGATTATGGGCTCTCGCAATTACGCCATACAAACACCAAATTCGCAGGGTATATAGTTTAAATATTTCATTTTATATTTTCGTTAGATTTTGGGTGGAAGTGTCTCTGCCCCTAGATTTTAGGGAATGCAACGTTTACTCTAAGGCTCTAACCCATCTATGGACAATTCCAGGTTACGCCCTAGTGTCTGGTACAACCCCTGTGCCAAGGGATGTCCTCAAGGCTAATTTTTACGTTTTATATCGATTATAAAGGTCTTTAAAATGTTAATCAGCGAATAGTTATCATTTGTAAGTTTTTGGTGACGCTGAAAAAGAAAAAACTATCTCACTCCTTATCCTCCCTAGTAAGCCTATATTACCTATCATAATAATTATTATCATAACATCGGAATATTTGGAAATCTTTTATTTCTATCGGTCTGTCTCACTATGCTGCTTGTAAACCTCCTTGTTACCTCCGAAGTATAGTTTTTTTATTTCCGAAGTTTAGTTTTGTTTTTCCGCCTACTCTTTTTCCTCTCTTATTTCAGGTATAAGACAGTGTTCAGTATCGAAAACTCCACAGCACATCATTTTAGAACAGGACCACAAGATTGACAAATTCAAGTTACATATGATGTAATACCTGATTAATCTATTTCTCCCAGTGTTTTCGCGGTTTATTTTTCGCTCCCCTTCCCGTGCGAGCGTTTTCCCGCACCGCGGGTTTTTTCTCTTGAGGCCTTCAGCTGCGGAAATTTTTCCCGACACCCAAATCATTCTTCCCTCTTATTTCGTATTCTTTTTATTTTAATCATACATGACTTCAGAGTTCAGGGATACTTTAAATCATGCATGATATACATTGCACTTACGGACCTAACGTCTGCGAATAAAGAGAACATGAATAATTATTGTTATCCTTCGAAAGCTATTGGTAGGTATTGGGATTTCAACTAAACCTGGAGATGGAAGCAGACAACCAGTGTTGCTGGCACGTGTTGTTGGCCTAATAAAATACAACTTTTCCTTCAATCTCTTCGATGGATGTTTTTCACCTGTAGCCACAACAAACCATTCCAAAGGAAAGAAAGGAATGAAATTTTAGGAGTATTTCGTCCAAAAATGTTACGATATTATTAAGTTTTTTTATTATAAAAGTATTTCCTTTGGCTCTTAATTCACGATTTACTACTCAAACTTTCAGCTTGGGTAATAATATATTTAAATGAATATCGTCTTGTCTGTATATCAACCAATTAACTAACCTTAGTTTACTGATTACAAGGTTGATTCCACCACTATGCAATGCGCTTTTAAACCTGGTGAAATAATGAACCGTTTCAAAGCCAAAATTTTATTATCCCGCAGGAAATATACATAGATGTAATTGTTTCGTGTATTAAGAGTTAGGTTATGAAATTGTTTGTTCCTAATAAATCCCACGAACCGTTTCCTGAGCAGTGTTTTAACTCGCCTAATTCATAGCGAAAAAAAAGGAAAAATATCCAATTCTGGAAATACCCTCGGGGAAGGAATGGAGTTCAATATTCACTGAAAAATCGTACTGGCGATTCATGGTTATGCTGATGTCTCGAAAGATATCCCATGCATGCAAATGCGCTCAGGTGTGCAAAATTCGAAACACTCGCGAGATTCCGATGACTCCGAGTTTTCCCATGAACGCTATAATTGCGCTACGTACCCCTAGGGAACCAACGCGAGGGTAGTTCATTAAAAGGAGAATCTTCGGGAAGACAGTGTAGGCGATTCCGATAAATCACTCGCCGGAAGAAAACGCGGAATTCCTCGTATTTAAATGTATAATGTGTGTAGCGAGTGGGAGTGGCGTGGGTGGTTTGTCCCCTTCCTGTATCGCAATTCCACTCCTACGAGAGAAAAAACCGCATCTTCGCCGCTGTCAACTTTCCCTCCCACAGATGTGTCCGCACTCTCGACCACGCCCTCTTCTGTTAATCACGTGGACCGCCACCATCTCACCCGAATCGCTGCGTAAAATTCTATTCCTTCCTTTTGCACTCTTGTAGTCTTTCTCGGAGTCAGTGACACCTCGGGTGACGAAGATAAATCGTTCGGGAATTAATTTGGCTCGCCGAAATCTTAATCGACTGAAATATTCCGTAAACCAAATACGGTTTCCCAAGGTCTGGGGAAGCCATCTTTAATAGTTCATTCGTCAAATATTATTATTATTATCATAATTATCATCATCATCGCCGTCGTCATCATAACCATCGTCATCATCATTATTATTAATTTTGTTGTTGTTATTTACCTCGTTCTCGACACAAATTGACGGTGTTATGGTAATGAACTGATTTCAAGTTCCATACGATTACAAAGATCATTGGTTTTAATTTTAAAATGTTCCAATTAAGTATCTAGAAGGTATCAGAATTACTTATTTTTGTATTAAATATAAGTTAATTTCAAGTCCTTTAGAGGAAAACCTTTTGGCGCCCTTCCTCAAACTGTCATCATTGCCGACTTCATTGGGTGGCCCTTTAAGTGGATATCAACTCCTGGTAACCTCTTGCCCTTTGTCACCCTCCACTTCCTCCTAGGAGGCCACCACTCTCTTTACTCCTTTACCTAACTCTACGTTTCTATTCGATCCCTCCTCACACCATTGAGGCTCCCTTCCGTCCCGTGCCCCTCTCCAAACATCCTCATCTTGCCCGTAGACCTCCCCTCGACCGATTCTTAACTATACGAGTTTTTGTCACCGGTCGAAAGGGATAGAGGTGTGAAATGGGTTGGAGTAACCGGAAGGAGAGGGTAATAATGGGTGAAAGGTTATAGGAGGAATGAGGGNCTAGAAAAATAAATTAACACATCCAAACAATCCGGCAAACATGGGTACAATGTTTGAACGGCTCGAGATAAAGAATATAGTAAAAGAGTCAGCGAAGAGAGTTTATTTAAAGGTAAAATGTATGAATAGTCATTTATTTAAATTCCATTGAAATACGGGAAGAGTCTTATGATTATAACTTTCGTTCGATTTGAAGAATAATACTCTTTTTGGGACTTTTCCTCGCCTTATATTTCTTAAATTTCTTCCGATTTCCCCTCCGCTTATCTATCCACAAAGATTGCAGTAATATTTTCCGAAGTTCTCCCTCAGTATAACTTCTTTACAGTCCAAGAGAAACCAAACTAAAATGCCGGAAGAGGAAAAAGAGCTTTCGCTTAATAAATATTTGCCTATCGTAGGAGATGTGAGCGGTCTTTTCGGTGAAGCAATTAACGGAGGAGAGCCAAACAATTGCTAAGTCGAACACAAGAAAGAGAGAGTGAATTGCGCGCGATTTTGAGAACTTAACTCCGTGAGTTCGGAGAGAAAGACTGTGATGGTGGTAAATGGAGAGCACGCAAAAAACTTATCATGAATAATGTAGCTTTTTGCTCGACATGAATAAGTACCTCAAACTCCGATTCATTTTATTTTATGTGTTTACGCAGGAACGTCGCATAGTCAGCTTAATTTGAAAAACAGGTCTCTTCTATACTTGTTCGGCTATGTTCGGCTGTAATTGAGGCCGAGGTAAAAATAGATTTTTATAGCTTCAAATCCTTTAATAAAGAATATTTCTTAGTTTATATACGGTTTATAAAATTATTCTAATATACATTAAAAGCCAAAAAAAGTCCGTCCGTCTGTCCGTCTCCCTATCTATCTCAGAAACGGCTGGACTTAGATATCTGAAACAAACTGCATCGTGTTTCTACGATGCTGAAACCCTCAGGAAAAATATTCTCATCTCTGTAAAGGCCAGGATTCGAACCCACGAGCCCATGATTCGTTTCCGTAAGAGATGAACGTAAAGTACATTTTCATGACTTGTGGAGGTTGCTTCTTTAACAAAATTAAATTAGAAACAGTGGTCATACGAAATTGAGACAAGTGTCACAAGAAAGGAAAATGATCATAGAATCTTATTTTAGTCATGAAAAATTCATATAAATTCGAAATTGGGAGAACTTTGATAAAATACAGGGACAATTCGTAAAATGTTTCGGAAATAAACAACCCATCTCTTTGACGACTAAGGCCATTGTTGAAAGTTGATTTCATGAACTATTCCGTATAAGTACACATGAATAACCAGCTCTTATATTTTTCTATAAGAAATGTACGTAAAGTAGGCTTTCATGACTTGAAAACAGTAGAATAAATACTATAAATAATAGTAAGAAATACATTGAGTTATTATGATCTTACGTAGGGCTGTTTCTGGCTTAGGAGGACCAGATATATACGATAATAGATACATGTTTAAACTAAATTAAGTTCCGCCATNGTCACAAACAGGTCATACGTAATGAGAAACGATCATTGATGTAGTTTATCTAGATGTTGTTGCAGAATTTAGCATTCTTATTCAAGCAGTATCTTATACCATAGGTTTTTCATCCAAACTGTCAAGCAATCTGCCAACATTGATTGCATGCATAACATCTGTGTATCATAACCAGAAATTAAAACTGAAAAAACAAAGAACAGATTTAGCTAAGTATTTTTTAATGAATAGAGGGATTAAAGAGTGGAATAGTTTGCCTGAAGAGGTCCTAAAGAAGACCTAAGAATAAAAAGGTGCTTACAGAGCAATATAGAGTTTATGAGATGTAGTAATGTAACTTGTATGAAAATGTTCATTATATTAAGATTCAATGTAACATAAAGGGTGTAACATGTAGTAGCGAGTATCTTTTGTGTATTGTTTTTATTTTTTATTAAGTGCATATTATATGATTAACGCCACTAGACTTGTGTCTAACCGCGGTTAAAATTTGAAAAAAGAAAAACATTTCTCGTTCTACATTTTATCCGGTTTATTTGAGCTCCCATCGACTCTAGCAAGCGTTATCGTTATATCATAGATACATACGAGATAATTGTCCTGAATAGTTATAAGCAGCATTAACATTTACAGTAGAGATTTCTCTATAGATAGTCTAACGTGAAACCTTCATTCGATGTTGTTATAAAACGCTGCACCCTCCATATGAAACATCTACTGACGGATTTCCTGAAAATTTAATTTCCAGAATCCACTCTTTGGATACTCCCTAAATAGCAGTCAAATGCAGCTTTAATAAACTTCATCAAAAAATTCTATAACTCTAATCCGAAAATGTTCAGAGCTAAAAAAGTTATATGTCTGATCTTATAGTTAGATCTGCAGCTAGAGGGCGTACAACTCAGAGCGGCTCGTTTCGTTAAGGGAGACAAAAGTTTCGATAGCAGTGCATCAGAAATTATTAAAAGCCTCGGTTGGGGATCTCTTAAGGATAAAAGAACCGGGTATAGGCACATGCAGTCCAAGAAATTTGTAAGTGCTAATTTCATGATAAAATGCGCGATATCGTGATTTCCCTGCTCAGCGTGATTTTTTAGACCAGACGTCCATGAGATTTCGCGAGAATTCAGCGAGAGGATTTCTATTACTGGTCCCTTTTTCCAGGAAATAATAGGAATACCAATCAGGAAGCTAATTTTGTGTTTTCACACCCCCTGCCATACGCCATATCGCGGCTCGCGGGGTACTAATATAAATGTAAAACTAAAATTTACAATATTCCAAGTAATAGGTATGGGAACACAAAAATAAACGTTGCTCGCTGTAAAGAAAGAATTGACGAAAATTATTTATTAACCTATCATCGCGATGTGCCAATAAATAATTTAGAGCAGTAAGGGAAAAAACTGAGAGGATATGACCTCAAAATTAATAAAAGTAAAGCCAAGATGATAGATGAAAACTTCTTCGAAACGTTATCTACAAACTATAAATCAATGATTATTTTCCATTCACCTGTACCTAGCTTGTACGTTAATGTTTCTGCATCCACAGTGTCAAAACACTTCCACCAGCCACCGATATGGAGCATCAAATAACTATTCGTTGGAGGGAAACAGGGAAAGAATACTCGAGGGCGAGACATCGCAACTTCAACTGGAAAAGCAGCGTCGAAACACGTGTCGGAGAATTTATTTGGCATCTTCAATCTCAATGCGAAGGACAGGCGCTCCGTCGCACGAGAACAAAAATGCCAACGAATGCCTTTTGTTTTTTCGTAGGAAACGCGTGGCTCTTCACACCTATAAATCTCGCGAAAGAATTTTCTCTACAGCCATTCGTTTTAAATGGAACCATTTTTAAAATTTTCCCACCAGAGGCGTCCCTGCTCCTTCCTTGGCATACCATCTTGACAACCTCTTCTTGTACGCACTTTCTCTCCTCCCTGCGGAGGACCCTTCCCCCCTTCCTCTCGACGATTCTTGTTAGTTCTGTCTCCTACACCGACCCCTCCACCCCCACCTACTCCTCCTCCCCCTCTCTCGGGCATCCCTCCCCACATCACCCTCGACTGACCATCTCATCTTGTCTCAACATCTATCCCACCAATCCACGCTTATCTCTTAAGGCAACCACCCAATCTACGACGAAACCCACCCAATCCCTCCACCCTTTTCCCCTTCCAAGAGTTTTCCGGTCAACTACCCCACCCTCCCCCTTTCCCTCCGCTCCCACTACATGCTGGGAACAACTACACTTGAGCAGGACTAATTTTTCTCACCTACTGTCCCCATCCTACACCGACCTCCCATGGGTCCCCTTCCCCCCTCAAAGCGTCTCTGACACCTCTTCCTTCTCTATCTATGAAGAGCTCTTCTATTTGCCCTTTTCCTACTCTTTCCGGCCTCACCTAATCGTTTCCCTTTCTCATCTTTGCCTTTTCGCATTCTACCGCTTTTTCCCCCCCAGTTTTCCGTTTGCTTTAGAGCCTGTCAATTCTTTTCCTCACATCTCATGCCCGTCCTTCTAATTAATAATAATATTAATGAATTCATCTCACGTAATCATGAATAAATAAAGTATAAATTTAATGCAAAGTAAAAGAATATTGTTGGATAGAGTGAAATATGGGAGTCTCCGAGTATTAACTTATAATGGAGCTAAATTTTTCCATCGATTTTAACAGCAAAATTTTAAAATAAAATTAATATAATTAATCTTCTCTATCGAGATTTGATGGAATTCCATTATTAAATGAAATAGTAAGTATATCTATTATTTTTTCACAAATATTTGTGAAAAAGTAAAAGATATAGTTATTATTTCATTTAAAATTAATATGTTCGAGCGTAACTTTGTGGAAATCAACACACATATTGAAAGAAAGAACGCTTAGTTATTTCCACGGCAGGATTTTATCCGACTGGTTTCCTCAAAGAGTTGACATCTTTGGCACAAAAAACATCAAAATTTTCATGTTAATGTTAAAAAGGATGGTAAGAATAAAATTACAAATACGCTTTTCAACAGATGTGGAACTGTGTACTGTGAAAAAGCCTGTTTGTAATTTTATTCTTTCCATACTTTTTTGTGGATTTCCACAACGTAAAGCCTGTGCCACTATCGATTTTCTACGTGTTAATGTTGCTTACATTGTCCTAACTCTCGTTCATGTATTATATTGTGTGAAAAGTGATTTTTCACGATAAGGCGTGCGCCTAGGAATATTTCCGTGGAGAAACGGACATGGAGAAAGTTTGACTCGAACCTGGGTCCTCCGCTTTCCTCCCGCACAGCATTTCTGAATGTTCAGGTAAGATCGCTCAATCGCAATTGCCCGTAATGTGGAAGCACCGGGTTCGAGTCTCGGTCCCGTCAGTAAGGTAGTAAACTTTCATTAAAAATGTACATAAGTTTTCTCGCATTCTACGAATAATTCAGTCAGTTAATGAACCATCCAATCATGTAGATACTTTAATGAGAATTTTTGTTCCTTCAAGTGGAAAGCGTGTGAAAGTGAAAATTCACTTTTCTTTTTTAGGTATTGTGTATATATATATATATGTTGGATATCTCCAAGCTAGTGGTGCATTGGTGCAACTGCCTGTGTCGGTATTGTGTGCGAGTAAAGGCATACTGAAACGTGCATATAGAGTCCATATAAATAGGTGCATATAAAATAAAGAATTCCACTTTCCACGATATACATCCATGTTTACTTTTTCGGCAACAAAATAAGGGTAAGCACTTCAAACGCCGCTAGTATTTTCATACACGATGGCAATCTAAAAAACAATTACTTCCATTACTATAGAAATGGGCTACGTTAGTCGTCATTCAATTATCATTTAGATTCCTATAAGTAGGCATTTATCACGCATTCCCAACGATTCCACTTGATTTGAGAATAGGTGTAATGAGGAATTTTAAAATGTANCCGGTCGCGAATTAAAGTCCCTTTGAAAAAGTACGCTGTTTCTTTTCATTCTGCAATGTCTTTCCACGAAGTCATGCCTTCGAATACCGATATAATAACAGTGAAATAGTATTGTAAAATATTATCAATAAATCACTACCGGTATTTAATTACTCCCATATGTATGTCATGGAATACCACCAATTTAAGGACTACACGATCGAAATTACAAAAACTGTTTCTTTGGCTTGTTGACAGTTCCGGTTACAATTGCGCGGTAGCGCTTCTATATCAGGAGTGATAAGAGAGTCGCAGGTTCGATCCCAATTTGAACCCAAAATGCCGTATATGACTAGGGGTCGTGAAAGATATCCAGACGTGAAAATGAGTTCCAAAACCGCTCATACCCATCACCATGATCAGCATCCTACCTGTGAGCTACACGGCAAAGAATCATTTTTTCCTGTTACGATTTCGACATTGGACCATTTGCGTCTTTCCAGACCGCGAAACTAGCGCGGCTCGATGATCTCCACCGCGCGCGGCCTTCCAGCGACAAAGGGTTGCTATGCTAGATCCTAGCGAATGCCGACCAACGCCTTCGTCTACATTCTCGATAATCGAGCACCACCGTTCGTTCGTGAGGATCGAATTACTACTCCCTAGCTCCTTTCCCTCCCATTCAGCCACCCACGTCGGATGCCTTGCATCCATTCTGCCTTCCCGCTCTCCTCTCGGACCGTAAAAACTCCCTATTTCGGTTTTTTTTCCACTGTGACGCGACAAACCCGAAGCTGTATTTTTTCCAACCCTGCCCACTCTTAGGGAGAGGAGACCGGACCACCGCAAATTAACGACCTCCTAAGACATCCAGATTGTTTCTGGATCCCAAGTCGTGTTGGGTTTCTCTTTCTCTCTCCCCTCCTTATCCTGCTTTCTTACTTTCTCGCCTACCTATCCATAACTCTTTCTCGGCTCTTTTCTCTTTGTCTCCCATTTTACTGCTGTTTAGCAAACAACACATTCCCTACGTTTACTAAAATAAATGGATTCATCGACATTAATTGATCATGGCAATGAGCTTTTTTATCATCCAACTACTGACTTAACCTATACGAGTAAATTGTTTATATGTTACACAGTCATGGTACATCTTAGAATTTTAAATGCGTTTCATAGGATGAGTAAATTTTATACTCAAGTGGCAAAATGTAAATGAGATTATATGTGGATGTACGTTCACAGATGATGTAGCTGACATAATGCGTCCCCCATGTTATATAGGCCGTTCTGATATTGCGAGAAAAATCAGAGAAATAGACACTAGAACAAGTCGTTCCAAAAATTAATTTTTTCCGCGAACGATGCGCGAAAGCAATCGATTAATAAAGTAGAGTCATGGTGCTTGCACCCCCTGCCACACGCCGAAAGGCGGCTAGCAGGGTACTTATGTAGATGTAGATGTATGACAGTGATGCGGACCTTATTCATAGGGGCAGAGGCGTAGCCAGGGGTGGTTTTGGGGGTTAACCCCCCCCCCCCACACGAGAACAGAGCGACAATAAACGAAAGCATTCGAGAGAATGACTTCTCGAAATTACGCCATACAATACCGTTGGAGATTTGCAGGGTATAAATGTTTAAATAAAGCAGTTTCTATTTACATTAGATTTTGAGCAGAAGCATTCCTGTCCCTTGATTATAGGGCAGTGATAGAAAGATACATAGACCCTTTATTGGCGAGGTTAGACCCATGTGGGCCTCATTCCCTTCTTTCTCGAAGCAATGTAGTGTTTTTGCTTCATGGCTCTAACCTCCCATAGACAAATCTTGGTTACGTCCTTGCATAGGGGAAAGAAATTTTTATGAATGTATTTTGGAACGCCCCCTAAATTTGTTTTGTATGGTGAGAAAATAAATTTTGTAAAATTTTATTGTAATTGAAAACGGAAAGAAGTGTCTCATCGCAATTAAAGTTTATGCATTTCAACATCTTTGACCGTTTTTTGTCATCACAGGTGATTACGGGACGTTCCCATCCTTATACTGTTTTGATACTTTTACCATTAATTAATATATATTCACTGAGGTTTACCTAAAATATTCATAAAATTAGACCTGTAGTTCTAGAGCATTGACCCGGATAGTTGGAGCTGAAGATGCCAACTCGTTGGCGAAACTAGTCAATAAAAATCTGCGGTAGTAATTGCGAAGTGTTCTTTCATTTAAGACGTGTGTTAAGTTCAAGGAAGTCACGCTTCGACATATTAATTTCATTGAAATCAATACTATAAGTATCATACCCATGTACTTGAATATTCAAATTAAAAAATTAAATACTTGGTCGCAGCCTGAAATGCGACTATTCTTTTAAATGTCTATTTAACGAGATATTTAGTGACTCAAAAATATCTTTTGATTTCGCAACTCATTTTTTAATTTTCTCTACATGTATCAATCCATTTATAGTCATAAGTAAAATAAGTATTGCGTTCCCAAAACCTTCCCTGAGAATTAAGCTATGCCTTGAATGTAAATCTCACGTTCTAATGGTTACTGCTCAATGACGAATGTACTCGTAAATAACTTTTCCCTTGATTATTAATTCATGTACGCCTTGCAAAAAGATGGAAAGCAACGATAACTTTGCGCATATTATCGCATGATGTAATTTAGGTAAGAGCATAAATCACAGAACTTTTAAACTACAAATTGCTTCAGGACGTGTTATAGTCTAGCATAGATCAGGGACCAATACCATATGTAAGAGCTGAAAGAACAGGGAAGTAACAAACATTCTGTTCGGAAGTGAATGAGGAGTTCTGGAAAAAATTGTAAAACGTCCTCCTACCAGCTAATACATTTTTCTTCATAATTATTAAGGTTCTTAAACCATTTTAAACTGATAGTATTAGTACAGTAATTCTTATCAAAACACATAAATAAACCCCAGTGTCGACATAAATTCAAACAGTTGTTTTATACAGTATCATAATCCCTTTTCCGAAGTCGCTCGATAGAATAACTTTCTTTTTGGCACAGATTCTATATACGCATAACAATCGGTGATATAAATTCACTTCGAATCTGCAGAGTATAGAACCCAAAGATATTATCATCTGATAGATGATCCGAAAAAATGTGAAATAAAAATAGAACGTAGGGATAAGTGGTGGAGAAATTGTTTGGCCGTTACGTAATCCGGATTACTTCGGATTTCGGATTCGGACCCGGAAAAATGAATATAGCGTTTATATACTGTAATAATAATTTATTTCGTCATGACTTCCTTAAGAAAACAGAACAAGATCTATATTGAACATTTTTTGACAGTTTTATTATATTGCAATCCGGTAGTCTCTTCAAAATATTCGGCTTCAAATTAGAACGCCTCTTCTAGTTGATACATTGTCTCCGTCATTTTCCTTCTTCTCTCAACTTTTTACACCAAATCTACTTTTTGTGCCTCTCTCCTTTGCATACTCTAAACCTCTTCTCCCACAATCACAATTCTGCTGCATTGTCGTTCCAGGTTTCTTCGAATCCCATGCTCACACTCTCCTGAGATTTCTAACCCTAGAGACAATTCAATTCTCCATACAAATGCATGAACGTGTTCATCCATCATGCAGCGTTCTGTTTATTTGTTTATGCGTACTCGGACTATCAAGTATGCGTCGAGGGCATTGATTCGTTAAACATAATTTATGATGAAATACGTACATAAATCAATGTAGAAATAAACTTCGACTCCTTTTCTGGTGAAATGCGTCCTTTGTCTCTCTATGGTTTTCTAATTGAAACGTTGGTACTTAAAACTTCCCAAACATAACAGAGAATGTGCTGCCCAAACAGGGACGTGAACTTTAGCGTTAATATTATTTCAGACGCAGGTTGGGAATCCTTGAAAGAAAGGAGATTAGAAACTAGGCTGTGATTTCTTGTTAAATTCAAAGAAACTGTATTTGCGAAAGATGTAATTGGTATTATACGACCTCCTGTTACTTCGGCCGATCCGACAATGAGCGGAAAATAAGAGAAATAGATGCGAGGACAAGTCGTTTTAGGGACATTCCTTCCGCGAACGATACGCGATAACAATAAGCTATAGAGGAAACTGGAACACTTGATTTTTCACCCCGTGCTGCACGCCTAAAGGTGGCTTGCAGAGTATTTATGTATATGTAAATCTGCGAACTGACTCTGATTCATATCTCGACCTTTGTCCTTCCCTCAGTAACTCCGAGGCGATGGTGAGGATTTGCAGTTGAATTATTGTTTCTATGGATTTTAATATATTTGAAATTTAAGTTAGGTACAAAAACTTATAACTATTGTTTTAACTCCTTTGGGTTTCATAGGTTAAATCTTGGTTTATCTTTGAAAAGAATGTGGAATTTGTTAAAGGTTTTTTTCCAGCGAACTCTATGAATTACTCTATGAAGTTAATTGTTAAGAATGTCCTTAGTCTTCACTTCCATTAAAATAATTCATAACGACGTCGAGGACTTCTTGGGTCTCTTAATTATCGAAGTTCATCTTCAGAAGTGAATTCTTTGGACAGACCTATTTCGCAGAGCCTTCTAATGCGAGCCTGAAAGTCTGCAACCCACCAGACATGTCAATGGAAGCCTGTTAGACGTTACAATGCCTCGTTATTCAATTTTACAACATAGCGAGTATTCCATGAAAGAACTATAATTTATGGCGAAAAGATATATCCAAGTTGGACGTACGTAAACATCTCTTTTTTAACTTTATTTAAGTTAACTTATGAAGAACGGATATTGTTCACGAATGAGGGAATAGTATTTGAGATTCCATTGATATGCTGCTTTGAATGCATTTTGCTGCTCTGACTAGGCTTCAAAATTTCCTTCACTTTAAGGTAAGTAAGCCCTGGTCTTTTTTCTGAGTCACTTTACTCAACCCAAATTTCTCCCTCATTGAAGAGAAGGTCCGCGAATATAGTGACCACTCCCGTTTGCTTTCACTTAACTCTTTTATTTTGTTGTAACTAATAGCTCATAAATCCGAAAGATTCTCCTTAAAAAGTATTCAGAAAATAAAATAGCTTTCGGTTCTTTCTGGCATGACTTTGTGTTAGGTCTACATAACGTAAGGATGAAAAGTTGCATCTTTTGATAAAATAGAGTAAATTCGCTTCTATAAATAGTTTCATTTCAAGAATTACAAAAACTAAATTTATGATATGACTATTATAACTTTTATCAACCGAAAGTAATGCTATATTGATTTAAAATAAAGCAAACATAGAAGAGAATCTGAGTCATTGACGTTATATACAGTGCGAGATGTCGCTAAAACAGAAAAGAAGTCGCTAAAAGAAGGAAAACATAACTAGATTTAGCGACAATTTAGTTAAGTCGCAAAATTGGCAACTTTAATTATGAGTTAGAACTCATAGTTTGCATGATGCAGGTTGAAATGACTTCCCTCTGATAAAATACCCTCGTCCCATAGGCCATTCTACCATGCCATTTAGTCTTACAGCTACCAATTTAGTTGATATGCTACCTGAATGAAAGAAATCTTCGATTACTTCATGAGTAACCATTGCTTGCAATTCTTCATTGTAAGCTTTATAAAAATGTATTCAAGAATGGATTTTTTTCCAATCGTAACTTTGCTATAATGGGGAAGCATTGGTTTAAAAACGATTCGAAACGTTTTAATCGAGAAGTCTATTAACCCTGAATGGTTTTTAATGATAGAATTTGAGAGATTCGGGGGTACTTTGTCATCAGTTAACTTATTTCTATACCATCAGCCATCACTGGATATAAAATCGTTAATGATTTCCCGAACGATAAATTTCGCTTTTCCCAAAAACCATTTCCGAGAGAATGAATGACCGATGGCTCTCCGTCCTAGATTGCCGCGCCATCTCATTGGTCCAAACCAAACTTCGTACTTCACGGCCACGAATGGGAATTTGGGAAACAACATGGATGAAAAATGAGCGGCGATAAAACACAGGAAACGATTACTGCTTGAAGCGCCTATCTTTCCCATTTGATTCCCTTACACTCCACCTCCTCGGCCGCCATAATCGACCTGCTACGCGCGCGCCGCTTTGAACGCCGGGAAATAAATCGGCCGCATGATTCGCGAGACAAGAAATTCCGAAGATGGACAATCACTACCATCAGTCAATCTTTAACGGGAAGGGTCTTGTATGCAAATGAAGAACCCGTCGTCTTAACTTTAAAATAATATTATGAAAAACTGGCCACAGCGCGACGGCTGGGCGAGGTAAAACTGAATTAGGAGGGTGTTTCTAAATATCGCGCAGAAATTCAAATAGGACGGAGAAAAATTCTCCGAGATCACTTTAGAACGAGGTGGAAGAGGTCAAAGAATATATCCATAAAAAATACCTCGTTATAGTTAGTAATACCATTTTCAACGGTGTTTGTTGAACGCTCCAAAATTGAGCAATTTTTTATCGCAATCAAGTTCGACAAATGACACCAGTAGGGTATATATAGATAATAATAATAATAATAATTTATTTCGTCTCTATTACATTCATAAATACTAAGGAAGATATGTATTGGATAGGTGACCCGTCAAAATCAAGATTTTATATAGATTATCAAGTTTATTGTAGATTATCATGTCGTTCACGCGTTCTAATATTACCCGCGACCCGATTCATATTTCAGGACGGTTCCGCGACAATTGAGGGCGCGACAATTGAGCGCGTCTCACTACTAAAGTTAACGTAAAAACTGTCAAATATTAATATTTGATAATCTGACAGACAGCATAATTTGTAGAATACTGTTATAGTTAGATATATCTTTGTTTAACCACTTTTGACGGCAGTATTTCGTATAAATTTCGTCGGCAGTATTTAGGTTTATTGTTAAATATATATATGACATAAATTCTTTTTCCGCGAATTTAAAGACCCTTAAATCACACATTATACTATCTTAACATTCTAAATTGTATATTAACGTCATTTTATGTCACATATACTGAACAGTATACTTAAATACCACCGACGAAATTTAAACGAAATACTGCCGTCAACAGTGGTTAAACAAAGATACCATATCTAACTATAACAGTATTCTACAAATTATGCTATCTGTCAGATTATCAAAAGTTTATATTTGGTTGTTTTTTACGTTTAGTAGTGAGACGCGCTCAATTGTCGCAGGCGCTCACTTGTCACGCGCTCAATTGTCCGGCCACTGTTTCGGGACATCCTATGGAGTTTGTGAGACATTACAAATACCTAGGACTTACGACCATTAGGTAGTAGTTTTTCCTTCAAAGAGCATATTCGAAGCGTAATAGGAAAGGCAAACGGGATGCAAAGGTTAGCAAGTAGGATTCTAAGGGAATGTTCATCATGGATAAAGGAAATAGCGTACTTTTCCTTAATTGGACTTCTCGAGTATTGCTGTGCAATTTGGGATCCTCACGAAGTAGAAATAGTCTCCGATCTTGAGATCAACTAAGGGCGGCTAGGTTTGTCAAGGGAGATTTTATATTCGACAGCAGTGTTCCGGCTATGATAGAATCCCTTGGGTGGACTTCGCTTAGGGATAGAAGAATTGATTACCAACGTAAGCTCTTCGAAAACTTTATCACTACAGATCGACAACATAGCTGCCATTGTTATTCCAGTTAGCAGCAAGTGCGGGATCCGAGAGAAAACCAAGAAACGATTCATGGAAGTGATTGTCAGGACGGATAGTTACTTCTGGTCGTTTTCCCCTTGTAGTATAGGAGAAGCTAATAGCGGTTAGGGTGTAATGGGAGTATTGGTTTTTTATACCCCCTGGCACGCGCGATAGGCGGATTGCGGGGCTTAAATGTAAATATAAGAAGTGGTGAAAAATTAGACAAAAATGTAAAAATCGAGCCAATATTAAACCAAACACAGACTAGAAGAAAAAGCTGTCACAATCTCGCTCATCTTTCCCTTTGTTACACTGAAGTATTAAAATAAAATGTTGGATGAATTACGTTACAAAATTTACATTGCATAAAAGCACATATGTTAAGGTCACGCAGCTGTTTAAATTCGGGTAAGGAAATTCAATCAAAAATAAACTATAAATTATAATTCATGATTTAATTTGGTTCATTTTTCTATTTCAAAGGTTTTATTAAAGGAAGAAATCACATTAACAATGTTTTTGTAACAGGGAAAGTTGGACATTTGTGGGACTTTTGGTTTCCGAGTTTTAGGCAAACATACGCACGATTAACGAAATTAAGTCGATCGTCAGCGCAAGTGGTCGTAAGTCGCATAGGTCGTGAATCGAAAACCACCTGTTCGTGGAATTCACTCCTGGCGCCACCGTTTCCGAAATTCTTCTAACCCTTTTAACTCGTCCCGCCCTCCATTGTTCGCCGAATCTGAATTCTAAACTATGGCTGTGAATATCATAAAACGAGGAGCACGCCTGTCATTTATTTTATGACTTTTCCTAGAACTAAGAAGAATCACTTGACTTTCCCTACGTTCTTGTTTTGTTAGAAACATATGCGGAATTCTTCTCAGAAATAAAAACACTGGCAATTGCCATCGGTGAGAAAATATAAAGCTAACATGAATAATTTCGAATCAGTCAGATTTAATTCGTATTTTAAAGGTGTCTAATAGTGGTCATCTGACAATGAAAATGATGCTGAAAGCGTCTACTTACTTGAAAGGCTGCTAAATAAGAGTTTATTATTTTGTTGGAGACTTGCATTTAGCTCATAGCTGCGTTTTTGACTTATTCTTCAAAATATACTCTGGTGTGATATATTTACTGCTCTTAGTTTTTAGATTATCATTGCAGTATTTTAACTAGTTCAAATTCCTGAAGACTTTCAAATCACAAAGGGATTACAGGTGTGAATAATATCTCTATGACGTGGACTCGAACCCAGATTTCCTACTTTCCAAGCAGGTATTTTTGTCTCTGTTTTTCATACCTGTTATTTCTTTGAGACTCAGCCGCACGGCTTTTCCGTGCTAAATAATTCACCTTTCCCCAAGCTTTTTAATCTATTAAATACTTTCTTAGACCGTTTCTTCTTCTTCTCAATTTAACTTAATATTTTGGAAGAGATTTCACATACTTGCTGAAATCAGCGCTCAAATGTTTGCCATTTCCTTTTTTGTTGATACATGTTTCTTTGGCCCTATTTTTTGTATTTACTCTTAAGTCAAACTCTTACAATTTTCCCCTTAAAATAACATATATGAAAGTATTTCTGCCATCCATTTTCTGGGAATACCTTCACTAGTTTAATCAACGACTAAATGTCACCGGCTTAAATCTTAATAGTAAAATCTAGAAATGTAAATTTCCCTAGAAGTGAGCTTTCTTGAGCTGTACGTTTACGAACATCTACGAAAAATATGTCTGGAGGCTAAAAACTTTCTAATCTTTAAAAGTACTTACCCGGCTTTAATATTTAAAACAGTTAGTCATTACCAATCTATGGCGGCAAAAATACACGAGATCGAAACGAGGGTAGAAGTGAGGAAGAAATGTATTTTCCAAGAAGAAAACATAACTCAACGTTGAAAGTGGGTGGTTGGTACGAGTGGGAGATATTTGAAGGTGTGATCGGGGAGGATCTCCATCTTGGAGGCGACAAAAATCCGCCGAATTTATCTGCTTTGCGGACTTACATTCAAAACTTGGATATGAAGTGAGCAAGTGTTCGTTGAAAAAGAGAGGTAGAAATATATTTACTTCTTCCGTATCCGAATAATCTACTTCTATCTTCCTTTCCGATATAATTTTATTTCGGATGAATCGAAGACATGCTGTCAGATGCAGGTTGGGAACTCTTAAAAGATAGGAGACTAGAAGCTAGATTTCGATTGCTTGATAAATTTAGGGAAAGTACATTTGCGGAAGATATAGTAGATTTTATTTTCATTCAAAATTTAGCCGTATGAATCAAAACAATAAAATATGTTTTTCAATCGATCAACAAATTATGTCAATAATTATACCTACGTCCATTATCACCTCTGCATATTTACTTTGGATTATGTATCATCCTTTATCTTAATCATAGTCATAATCTGTGGTGAAACAAAATGAACTGATTTTAACATTTAAAATTTTCTATAAAATTTAAATCTAAGAAAATAGAAAAGAACTTTGTGGTTTCCAAACTTTAAATTACAAAATTCTTTTTTATTTTCTTATAATGTTGCTCCACGTTGTCCGGCCTGATATGATAGAATTTTTAAAATTTTAAATCTCTTTAAATAAAACGTGAACAAAATGTGAAATTGGGAAGCATAATTGGTATCACAATAACAACATGTAGTACGGCCCGCTTGGTGGTAAATAGCTTGCAGTGTTGTGGGGTTTGACAACCCTGAATTCAAACAAATGATAGTCAAACTTAAACACTTTCCTTAAGTTCCTCATATCTCACCTCAGTAAACATCGTTCTCGGAAATATCGTTTAAACTTTGAGACTTTATCCCTGATCCGACCCCTAAATCGATCGCGGAAGCCGAACAGAAAATTTCTAACATAAAGCATCTCTTCGGCATATTTGGTAGCGTGGGTCGCAAGGAGAGAACCGCCACATCCGCGACATCTGCCGTCCCCACATCCCACAAAACAGCGTAGAATCGGATCCCGCATTTCCACAAGTTATTCAGCCCATTTTCAGACACCCTCCTCCGCACCTCTTTCCGTAACGCTTCGCAGGTGAAAGGGGAGTTCCTAAGATGATTTAGTCTTCGTTATAACACGTGTGACTCTTCCACAGTTTGAGCGGAAATGAATCGCCAGTTGTTTGAGAGTCGGCATTTTCTCCTTTGACTCGTACCGAGAAAGACGTTTCCATTGAAAAGTAATGCAAAACATGAAAGGTCATGCGGTTTGTTTGACCACCCTGGCGGTGGAGTGGTAAGCGCGTTTGTCTTCCAAGAAAGAGGTTCGAATAAGGGGAGCCAGTTTCTGAAACCTAGAATATTCACAGTAACAGATACTGAATGTATGCAACATACGACAAGTTTCGTATTTTTTAATCTCTTTCTATGCAACTTTTTTGTTTTTTTTCTTGTTCCGAATTTATTTGTTCTTTTTTAATGTTTGAAGTGTAAAAATGTTCATTGTATATCGCTTTCAATTTTATTCTACTGTGTTTTCGCGGGTTTTTTCAACCACCATTCTCTGTGGGTGTTTTCCCGCAACGTGGGTTTTTGCTTTGTCAACCTTAAGTTACAAAGATTTTTCCACATACACTAAACTTTCCTTTTGTTTTTAATCTATATTGGCGAGGTTAGGCCCAACGGTGCCAATAAACTGTTAATCTATCCATATATCTTTCATCTATCGCATTTGAAAAATCTAAAAAGTAGATTAAGAAGAAAATATACCGCAATGAGGTTCTAAACATAATTTAGTTAAGTTCTAAACATAATAACCTTAGTGCTCTTGTCTGCCCGTCCACGTTTCTATACACTGACGGGATATTCCTCGTGAAAAATTCATTAAACTGAATTTCCAATACCTGAACTCTAAAACATGAAGAAAAGCTGCGGTTCATAAACCTGACAGACTAGCGTTCGATCCCAGGTTGTTCGTAATGGGTTGCACAGAAATAGAGTTGAAGTTAGTTTTTTTCTCCTGCAGATTTTCCTGCTTTCAGAAAATTGAATTAGAAATAACGTTGCTATAAATTAGTGACAAATACCATGAGAATGACAGACAAATATAGATTTTTACTTTGATAAAACATGTGAAATACTGCTTTCTGTTCGAAACTGTAAAAATTATGGTAAAATACACGAAAAATTGGTAAAATTTTTAATCTTAATGTAATATAACTTTTGTACACGTTCCTTTAGCAGTTCTTGATGCCAAGATCACGCATTTGAATGACCGATGGCTGTCTCAGGTACTTATCAAAAAACACTTCCACCAGAGAGCCTAATTGCCAAAACACTCAGTTAAGGGAACTATGAACCACTATTAAATTATTCAGACCTCGAGATAAGTACGCCATCGGTCCGTCGAAAAATCCATTAGAGAAGAATACGTAATCTATTACACGGACATTAAGCTTGATAAATCTCAGTCTTACCAACTTTCCCTAGATACCGGAAATGTTCATGAAGACACCAAATTAGGAGAAGAGATAATAAACTACCCTCCACGACACAGCACACCCACAATCGAATTAGTTTCTAAGTGACCCCCTCCCTCCGGCACCATCCCTTGTTTCCGCCGTCAAAACGACCATTCGAGCCAACGTCTCATTATCAGACTCCCACACCACCGCTTATTACTTCCTGTCGCCCCTCATCCCCTCCCATTAAGATCTCCTCCCACGCCGCAACTCATCTCAAACCCGCCTTATTCCGAATTCCGCCTTCGAAATGACTCCACCCTTTGAAAAAGTTCGGAATCGCCCGTTGTCGGTCGCACCCTCGCACTCCGCTGCCGCTCCCATCGCATCTTCTAACGTCAAAATCCATCCCAACTCCATCGTAGACTCCATCGTAGAGGGAGGCTGCTAGGTCATGCAAGGGTTTCCAGGGGAGCCTTAATTTACTCTAAGATTTGGTGCCACAGAATTAATAAGGTGCAATAAAGCATGAAGCAAAGTTCGCTAACTTTGAAAGATTTGGTGATATGTAAGTGATATAACATACTGTTTATGATATAACATACTGTTTATGATATAACATACTGTTTATGATATAACATACTGTTTATGATATAACATACTGTTTATGATATAACATACTGTTTATGATATAACATACTGTTTATGATATAACATACTGTTTATGATATAACATACTGTTTATGATATAACATACTGTTTATGATATAACATACTGTTTATGATATAACATACTGTTTATGATATAACATACTGTTTATGATATAACATACTGTTTATGATATAACATACTGTTTATGATATAACATACTGTTTATGATATAACATACTGTTTATGATATAACATACTGTTTATGATATAACATACTGTTTATGATATAACATACTGTTTATGATATAACATACTGTTTATGATATAACATACTGTTTATGATATAACATACTGTTTATGATATAACATACTGTTTATGATATAACATACTGTTTATGATATAACATACTGTTTATGATATAACATACTGTTTATGATATAACATACTGTTTATGATATAACATACTGTTTATGATATAACATACTGTTTATGATATAACATACTGTTTATGATATAACATACTGTTTATGATATAACATACTGTTTATGATATAACATACTGTTTATGATATAACATACTGTTTATGATATAACATACTGTTTATGATATAACATACTGTTTATGATATAACATACTGTTTATGATATAACATACTGTTTATGATATAACATACTGTTTATGATATAACATACTGTTTATGATATAACATACTGTTTATGATATAACATACTGTTTATGATATAACATACTGTTTATGATATAACATACTGTTTATGATATAACATACTGTTTATGATATAACATACTGTTTATGATATAACATACTGTTTATGATATAACATACTGTTTATGATATAACATACTGTTTATGATATAACATACTGTTTATGATATAACATACTGTTTATGATATAACATACTGTTTATGATATAACATACTGTTTATGATATAACATACTGTTTATGATATAACATACTGTTTATGATATAACATACTGTTTATGATATAACATACTGTTTATGATATAACATACTGTTTATGATATAACATACTGTTTATGATATAACATACTGTTTATGATATAACATACTGTTTATGATATAACATACTGTTTATGATATAACATACTGTTTATGATATAACATACTGTTTATGATATAACATACTGTTTATGATATAACATACTGTTTATGATATAACATACTGTTTATGATATAACATACTGTTTATGATATAACATACTGTTTATGATATAACATACTGTTTATGATATAACATACTGTTTATGATATAACATACTGTTTATGATATAACATACTGTTTATGATATAACATACTGTTTATGATATAACATACTGTTTATGATATAACATACTGTTTATGATATAACATACTGTTTATGATATAACATACTGTTTATGATATAACATACTGNCATTGCAAAAACCTTGCCAGAGAAAAAGTCTATTTGATTCAAAAATATTATATATTCATGCTTTTATATTTTCAGAGATATTTTATGAAAATCTCAATTTTTGGAAATATTCGAAGCAAATTAGAAAATGACTTTAATGTTCCAAAATTATTCATCTGCGATCCGCGACCAAATTTTTCACATCCATACGGCCCTTTCTTCCTGGTAAATTGTGCTCTAAATGATGATAAATAACACCGAATTCGTCTTTTTAATTATTACAGTTTATAATTCTAAGTGTAATTTACTATCCTATGGAAACCGTAACTTCCACTTTCGATGAAACTTCACTATTTTCTCCTTCTCGCCTTAACTCTAAAGCAAAAGATATAAATAAACTCAATAATTAGAAATCCTAGCGAGCCATCATTATCGGTGAGAAAACACGGAGATCACACAAGCTTGTTTTCTCTAGAAATGAAGATAATTTGAAGTACTCTCAGAACGTCTGCAATGTCACTTTCTCCGATTCCCAGATAAGAAATCGTAAACCTTTCCGAGAGATGCACCTATCACAGATTCCATGTAGAATTATTATCGCTTAAATCACAAAATATGACATTTCAGAGTGACTTGGCAAGTTTTGCTACGCCGGAGGAGAAATTCTTCCCTCGGTGATTTTTCCGCTCGAAAGGCAGGCTCTGTGGAAAGTAGTGACATCAACGCCATCTCAAACCCTTCTTCTGAGTCCTTTTTCCCCCCGCAGAGATCCCATTCTCTTCTTTCCGGAAAAACTCCACTCTCACCCAGACACTGTGCGTGATTTCCATATCAATTACTTCCTCCCATACGTTATTGTCTCGGAATCCAGTGGTACGCCCAAAGACCCTTCCGAGATTACATCATTTTCTTCGACATCCATTCCCGCATTCATACCTCTAGTAAACACCAATAACGAACTTTGACCCCGCCCAATCTTCCCATGGCCTATCCTTAATCGGTGGATCTTCGAACATCCCCAGAAACAGACTGCGATATTGTAAAATTTCTTTTGAAACTAAAAAATATCTTTGGCATCTTGAAGTGGAAATCAACTCGTTAAAATTCATACATACTGTGGAGGTGTACGACCCAAAGGAAAACATTACCAGGAACATTCCAGAAATCACCTCCCTGAGAGGCTTCGGCCTTAGTATTCAGCTAGTGATACCCTATTAATAAAAACCAACGAAGAAAAAGTGATTACCGAATGTTGTCCCCGCCTCGTCAGGCTTGGCCGTTTATCCTTCAGCAATTTATTCTGACTTTTTCTTTATTTTCAAGTTTTCTTCTTTTAGTTCTTTTCCCTAACACATTAGCTGCAGAGCACTAATCGATTAATAAATATTACTTTTTCTTTTCCACAAAGATATTTGCCTTTGTTTCCAACGGTTTCGATCTTTCAGTTCATCGTCAGACTTAGGAATGTCATATAATTTCACTTATGATGGAATTCTACCAAATCTCGCTAGAGAAGATTAATTTCATTAATCAATCATCTCCAAGAACACTAAACGTAAGTTCAGACTGTACTGAGAAATGGAGCACAGCCACTATGTCGGTATTTTTATGGCAGGATATGGTCCTAAGATATAGTTATGAATATTATTGGGAGCAAAACTGCCAATAAGTAGTATCAATTCCATGGTACTGCGGTGCTATAGCCCACCTATAGGCGGACGTAGCAATGAGTGTGTTAAGCAATTCATGTTTTCCTATCTTCAACATAAATTTTACCGCTTTGTTTACAGAATTCTATTCAGAAAGCTAGTCTATATGTATCCTTTGTATTCATAACAAACCAATGAACATTTTTTTAACTTTAAAAATCCCTAATAAATTTTGAGTGCTGAGTACCTCTGGCTCATCACTGACTTTTCATTTCAGAAATTTAAGGAATGAATTATTTAAAGAAAAAGATCTTATAATTACACAAGAATCGTATTGGAGGTAATTATATTATCATCGTCATTATTTTACATCTCTATTACTCTCTGTAAAATATACAACTTTTCCCCTCTGAAATTTTTGAAAGCTTAGTTTAGACACAATGAAGTGTTTTTCATCCAAATTATCATCTTATTGTGATGTAAATGTTTAGTAAATTTCCAGTAAACTTAAACAACCACTCAGCTATGCTTCCAGCAACTTTGATCTTTCCAACAGCTTTCACCCTCAGGACCGTCTTAGTTAGTATTGTTCATCCAGATGATCATGATTTTCCCTCTTTTAATACCGATACTCAAACATCTATGTAAAATTTTCTTTTTATACAAGAAACTCTCTACTTACTTTCTCTTATGACAAATCATACCGTTAATTAAAATCTGTCAATTTAGTTAATAACGTTTCATTCACTTTTCCGAGTTTTCATCATATATATGTCATTTTCTGCAGTAAATCACCGTTTTCACCAAAACTTTGTTTAATTTTTATAAAAACTTATTATTTAAAATTTCACTCTTAGATATTCCAAAGTTCTATGCTCGATTGCATACGAATTATCGACAGTGAAAATGTTATCAGAAAATGATAAATCCTCGAAGGGAAAGGTTTATTACATTATCACTTCGTCATGGTCATTCTGATGATTTGTGCATCTATTTATAGATTCTGCAAGTCCTCGCAAAATTCATGCACAAGAGGTTCTACTATTATATCTTGATGAATGGAATATTTTTCATTTGTCTTTTGGAACAGAAAAGAGAAAAATGTATCTTTCATTTATTTTTGTCTCAGTCTTGTTCATGGATGTGATGTTTTGAAGCTACTGAGGTATGAGTGATGCTGGATTATTCCAATAATTGAGGTTTTTCCTAATAGAATGCTACAAAAAATGTTACTCATACAGTCACTGTCCTCCACCTACGTGTACTTGTTCTGCTTATAGCATTCTGGCTCAGTGAGGAAAGCAAGGGCAAACTACCTCACTCCTCATCCTGCCTGGTAAGCCTCATTTCTCTCTCCTAGCTAATGGTAGAGGGAATGAGGTCCCAACCAGCCTTCAAGCTGAATACTTTACAGGCATGCACAAGAATATTGTACTTCTGGTAATAACGCGTGGAATATACCTACTCTTTTCTTCGCATAATCTATTCCTTAGAAGCTTCTTCTCTCATGGTGAACTTTAAGATGCCATTTACCCTCAAATTACTATCTGGTGCGTATAATCTTCCAGTAGAGCCATTCCCTTTGATCTTCTCCTCCTCGACATTAACACCTGTCATTCCCTTTGACAAGTGCACACATCCAACTGAATGACATTCGTGCGATTTTAAATCAGAATCTCTTTTCTCTGAAGAGCCACAGAAAAATGTCTGACTACTCCCAATCGATGTAACCTTTCGATCAGCCGCAGTTTCGCCCGTCATTTCCGTGATTGGGAGTTTTCGAAATGATTTCAAGACACAGTCATCTCTGACGTTCCTCCAACTTAAACTTCGACAGAATTTGAGTATTCATGGGGTTGCAATCTCTATGTTTGTTTCGTTCGCTATAGTAAAGAAAATTATCGCAATCAGATAATCTAAAAGCACGATCCTCCCTCGATTTACGTATTTAAGGCGGCATTTTCAGTAATTTAGCCTTTTATTTCGGATAATGGTATAACAACTGAGTTATTTCATAATATGAACGAGAATACAAATGCTAAATATCATTCCTCAACTAAATTTTCAACGTGAATATAGATTAATAAAGTAAAGTAAGTAAAGTATCGTAAGTAAATATCGAAAAACGAACTAAGTTTTAGTCAACGCAACGATAAACGTTCTCGAAAAATTTCAAGAAGATGAAACAAGAAACATCACGATTATCCAAACCAATCTTTCATTAAGTGGTGCTTTATTGCCGTTTCCTTTGACCGACTTGATCAAATTATTAGGACCATCGCAATATTTCACTACACTTAAGATTTTTTGATTCAGTACGAGACAAATCAATCGCAATTCTTCTAATTTTTGATAATTCCAAATTTGCATGCACAGTCCGATACATGACTGATTCTGTTATGATTCCTCAGAAAATTTATCGTTATCTGATATATATTTTTAGAAAATGTTATGCACTATAATTTTTAGTGATAGAAAAGCTTAGTTTAAAGTAGTTTTCATCGTAACAAAAACGTAACGAAATTACCTTTCTATTGTTAGTGAAAATAAAACGAATCGACTTTTTCGTTTATCAGCAGCAGTTTCTTGTTTAATCCGCATCGAAATCAACCTCAAAATATCGAAAATATCTTTCTACAATTAAAGGAAACGAATCTATTTTACTACAGTTACTGGTATCATAAGCGTCTCAATAATTCTTCGATTGTCACTTGCCCGTCCAATTTCCATATATTTAGTACCATATTATTAATTTTTTATAGACAGAGAAACTGTTATCTAATAGTAAATACAGTAAGTAATAAAACACATTTCTCGATGCTTCCTATCCATTATTTATTTAAGAAGCATTGAGCCGAGTTCTCTGAAAAAATACAGGTGTCAGCTATCTGCTTACTTTATTATAAATAACATCAATCACTGCTAAATTTTTAGCCAAGGAAATGCTGCGAAAACATGATTTAATATATATGCATGTTTGTTTCCATATAACAGTATCATCTATTCTGTTCTGTGAAGTCCATATAATTTCATTTATTTCCTAAAAACTTCTAATTAAGTTTTTTGGAAATAAATGAAGAATTGGAAATAAATGAAGAATAAAAGGACAATCATCATTTTCCAGTCATAATCATTATCATCTCAATGAAAATCTGTATAGATAAAATCGCCATTATAACTTTTCGAAAGTTAAATTGTCTGAGAATTTACCTGAAGAATCTGAAGGTATGTACAATAGACCATACTTAATGCACAACCCGAATTTTCGATAAATGTGGATTAATCATTTTTTAATGGATGATTTCTGATTGAAATCTGTGAGGTTTGAGAGTGATGAAAATTCGACATGCTTAGATGTATTATAGAGTTACACTTCATTAAAAAATCTTGAAAACTTAGATTATATGAATATCGATAGTTTCGAAAATAAATACTAAAATTATAGTTATTCATCGTTTTGGATTAAATAGGGTTACAAAAACGCGGAAATATAGATGTATTACTTATAATTTATGATGAATATTACACGTAACTCATACCAGTAACACACTAAATTTCTTAGCGCAACGCCTTAGTGTTCATTCGAGTTTTAAGATTTCTCTCCTTATACATAGTAAATGTGTAGAGATTCTTGAATTACCTTTATTCTCGATTCTAGCGATGCATAGATTCCGCAAAAGTACCAAAGAGCAAGTCGAATTCAAACTAATCGAGATTAAGTTTTTATATAAAATAGAGGATTGGTTCCCAAAAACTGTGTCATCGCTCATTCACTAGCTCTTTGTCATGGCTGTCAAATATGAACTGTAACAGCATCAGAGAAAGAAAGATAAACGATGCAGAATCCAAAGAAATAGTAGACGGCGCAAAGTATGCTCTGAATCCGGCTCGTAGAATCGAAAAAAGCTGGCCAAAAATACAAAAAGGGTATTTGACTTTGAAACTTTGCTTGTCTACTTTTGAATGAATTCTGCATACAATTGTGTAAGTCATTTACGCTAACTTCTACGCATCACAATGATACAGGGGATCAAACTTGACTAAGTTTTTCGATCGGCAAAATTGAATTAATTTCTGTAATATTCGTAAATAATATGACATGAACTATTGGACAGGTGAAGCGTTTTGTATAAAAATGTATGAACGAAAACAATCTCGGTGGAGATCTTCATTCTTTCCCTCTACTTTTCGTCCTATTTTTCTGATCTGAATATCGACATCACTGGTTATTTCTTCGGCATGGGAATTTTTGAATTTCAAGGGAGTAGATTTCCAGATGCTTACCACAAACATAGATGTAGATAACAGCCACTGCACATACCCACTAAACGATAAAACACCTCAAAAAATTACGTCTTCTTTCGTCCTAATACAAACTGCGGGTAGCCATCGAAAAATGTGAGGAAAAACTAGATTTTCTAAATCACGCCCTGCCGAGGGCTTGTGTGCATACGAGAAACAATGTGATCTAGTAATTCCCTAAGTAAAAAGTAGTTCCATAGTGTTCCTCTTGAAAATCGATATATTTTGAATCCTTAGAAGCCATTTTCCGAATCTCGATTCTTCATCCTGCTGGCATTTGCCCTTCTACATAAATGGCGATTAGCGCAGTCTCCTAACTTCCGCTTTTCTCTCTGAAACGCCGTGACCCTTCTGGATGACCTCCGTGTCTCAGTCGCCATCCACGCCTTTGGGAGATTGTCGCCCGGGGCGTTCCCCGCCCTCTCTGACCCGCCCCTCCTCTGCCCCGTCATTCCATTGGCGACACACCCCTTCGCAACATCTCGCCCTGCAAACTCTGCTCCTCCTCACCAACTGCTACAGCCTGCAGTTTATTCTCCCTCCCACCTGACTTCTCTTCCTTCGACTGATATTAGTTGTTGTTAGTGAATTGTTATGTCTTGTAATGAAATAAAGTATATGTACCATTTTGTTTGCTCTTTAGATGTGATTCAACCTGTCTTTTCCTTAAAACCTAGTTAATTTTCAGTAGGTTTCGCAGGTTTTTCACACCCCCATTCTTGTGGGTGTTTTCCTGCTGTGGTGTATTCTGTTCTAAGTTCTAACTTAGGTTTTTAAACCCACAAAGTGGTTTTCTTCTATGGCCTCTCTCTTCTCTTTTCTCTTTTAAACTTCATATGATGAAGGGTTAGATGTAAGAAGTGATCGATAGTCTCAATCACACCCTAATAAAGCCGCATTATTATTATTGTTGTTGTTGTTTTTGGTTTTGTTATTATTATTATTATTATTATTATTGTAAGAAAAACTCTCCAAACACGGATTCTATCTATATTATACAAGTTCTACCGCTGAATAATAATAATAATTAAGAATAACTGTTCTATTGTTATCAGAGCATGAATATGAATATAAATAAACCAAATTGATTGCATATAGTCGAAAGAGAGAACAACATTTCCAAATACACAGGCACACTTGAAAGTATCGAAGGATTCTGCTATTACGGAAGTAAGATGCCTGGCAACAGAAGCAAAAGGAGAGAATATAGAATGGCTGAAGAGAGAATTCCATCGGAAAACAATTGCTGGCTGTGAATAATACAAGCTTGGATATTGGAAAACGCGTTACAAATCCTATGCATGAGGTTGAGAGTAAAATCATTTCATTGAAGAGAAAAATTCACGGCAGACTTTTTGTCTTCAATGAAAGAGAAAAAGTCTGCCGTTGCCCGGGGATCGAACCACATTCCGGGAGGTTGCTCTGACCACTAAGCTACCATGACAGAAACATGTCTTCTTTTGAAACACATCATTTACTTAATTACGTGGATTCTACGAGGTTTATTTATCACTTTTCCGCAATATAAATATACAGTTACCGTAGGATAGTGAAAATAAAATGGACAGACCGATTAACTACTACCCATCCGAAGAGTAATTGAAGAGAGAAGTCTGTGGAAAACATCGATGTAAAGAAGAGTAAATTTAATCGTTCACTTTTTAAGGTACGACAGCCTTCTTGGGAAAGAATTTTAAGGGATCTTAGATGGAAGGAATTTCAGAAGTAGGAATAGGTTGAACTGCGTGGCACAGGTGATGGTAAGTTTTGAATTGGGGGGCTAGCATGGAAAAGGATGCCTTGGAGAGCTTCCACAAACTTGAATTGATACCCCTTGATGTACAAGTGCTTAAAAATGAATTTAACTGTTTCAACAGGGATGAAATACATCAATTACATTAGCAGCTAATTTCGACCTTTTGTTTGCTAATCTAATGAGTACACTAGTCGTTTTTGTGAAATATCCTCGCGCCCAATATTTACGAAGTATGGTCAGATCTTAGAAGAAAGTTTAAAATTATACCAGAGTTTTACTAATCTAAATGGTGCCTCCTTCGATTCTCAAAAAAAATTTAAATGAAGACTTAATTTTTCCCTTAGTCTAACGTAATAAGCCCCTCGACTCAGCAATTTTTTCTTTTCATTTATAAACACCTGACAGCTAGGTTTATTTATAATGTTTCAATTAGTTCAAAATGTTAAAATGCAGAATCCCGTTTACGATCATGAATTTTTTGCAAAATTATGGCGAATTTATATTGAATTTTTTTTCTAGCGAGTATTTTTCTGGTGATATCTGATTCCAATTGAAGAAAGATGCAAGATGTCATTAAGTTAACGAACGCTGTCGAATAGTGTTTTTATAGACTTATTACTAGTGTCATTTCTGTCACGAAATTCTTATAAATTTTTCCTTTAATTTTTCCTTTTAATTTATGCGTTGTATACTAATATTATCACATCTAGGATATCTAAAAGCTACGATATGAGGCTGTGATTTCATAAACGGTTTTTTGGTGTCTTAAATACGATCCAAAGAAAGCCGAAAATGAAAATCACATATCTAGGTTAAATAAAAAAATTAGGGAAGGGAACCACAGTATTTTAACTCCTCATTTAAAAGATCATTGAATGAAAAAAAAACAGGAAAATGTATACAGTCTTACAGATAAAGCCTTCGGCCGAGTTTTATTCATCAGTAATCGCCTCAGAACTGCATAGCGTTGGCAATTACATACTACAAACAGAATCAAAGCGATATCTCCACTAATGAGTCCCCGTACTAACAAGAAAGATTTTGGCCTTTTATCAGTTGCTGCTTACAATGAGGGATTCGGCAAACAAATATTTAGGTGAATATATGGGTAAACAAGATCACGACGTAATTTAATTTTGCGAATGCTAAACGTTCTTCCTTCCATGTTCTTTTCCAGATGATGAAGTTAGCGACGGATCAGTTGCATATATTTACATTTCAACTGCAATGCCCCGCTCCAGTTCAAACCCTTACCTAAATTTTTGGATTAAATTACACCTCGCGACTATTTACCATAACGCTTTGGCTTCTCTTCGTATTCTATTTCCAAAAAGGAAAAGACAATCGTCGTAGTCCACGCTACTTTCTCCGAACATCCCAATGGCAATCATGTTTAATTGCAGGTTCGCCACGAATAGGGAGGGAGCATATGGGGCAATTCCCCGTTATCCATTGGGGACCCGCCCATGGGGGCTGTTTATGCTAATTCGGCGTTATTCGAGCCCATTAAACCGACCCACACGTTATTAAACCCGCTCCACGGCATGCAAATAGCTTTCTACAGGGTATCTCGCGCCTCTCGCACGCCTTTTTCATCCTAGTGGATTTGAAATTGAAATGAATCTGATAACCGAGCTTAGCTACTTCTCCGAAATCGATTCGGGAAGCTCTGTCAACAATAGAAGTGCTTCGCTTTCTGTCGTGAAGGTGGTCGTTAAGGGACTATTTCGGAAATGCTACGGATGTCTGAGTATACGAAGGAAGAACGTATGTCCGATCTTGGAGAGTATTATTAATTCCAACCGAAACAAAGGGGGTGACCGAGATGGAAGTGAATATTCTGTAAGTAATCGAATGAGTATAAATAGCGAATACCCGCGTTACATTTGAAGCTGCGTACAAAATGGAATGGAAATGGTTTCTTCGCCGTGTTGGGACGTCCTTGAGTTGGTTATTTTTCTTAGCGTTTCAACTAATCACAAATCCATAAATATTTTAATTTAATCCACGGCATGTCACTGAAATTTCAACATCTTTGGAAAGAAAACCACTTTGTGGTAGCTCTTCATGATGAAAGAGAAATAAGAACTTACATTACCAAAGGTATAATTATTAATTTATCCCGTTGTGACGTGGTTATCCTTTGGTAGATAAGTTGTTCTTATTCCTCTTTCATCATCTGTGGAACGGTTAAAGTTGGCTCCACCCAGCTTATAATTCTTAAAGTGAGGTTTGGAATGGAGATAAAAATTTTGCGTCGACGTTTAAAAAAACACACGTTTCAAAAAGTTTTGCAATCACACTTGTCAGCTGAATCGTTAAAAGTCAATTGCAAAAACAATGTAGACCCAAACTATATAATTTATTCATCAATTACTTCAATCAAAGATAGTTTCCGTTTAAGCTTTAAGAGTTTGTTCCGAAAAAAATATCGGAGAAGTTTCCCTAAATCGCACCAGCTTTGGAAAAATTGACCTCAGTTTTAAATAAAGTTACTCAATTTAAGTTTTAAGTTTGTTTACGAATCTTTCATTGTTTTAAGGAGTATGTTTCCTTCGTTCACCATTTTTTGGAAATTTTAATCACAGGCAGAACTATCAAGTAAAAGTTAAATATCAAATCATTTTAAACGAAGCTGTTTTGACAACCGTTTTCCAAAATCCCACCCATTTCTTTAAATATTTATTAATAATTAGATTGTATCGACGAAAATAAGATACATTTCCAGTTCGTTATGCAAACACATTTTATTTCGAATCATAATAAAATCGCGCATAAAATGTTTGTGACCTTAAGAAAATATAAGCGGAAAAATAAAATGCTCATAACTTTTATATGAAGAATAAAATATCTAACGGACATATTTCATGCATTCGGTTCACCATACCTCCTCTCTTCCTCCATATTTTGGGAGGAAGAGAGGATCGCTTGATCCATCCACTTGACCATGGAAAGAGGAACAAAATAAAATAAATTCGCATTATCGCCGTAGCTGAAAACGCACCAGTTAACACCGACGCGTCGTGGAGAAATTTGGCAGTCACCTCCATTCTCAAGGAATGATTTCTGTTACCTCAACGCATAAGCATTCTACAGTGGCAATAGTACCAAATGAAACCTAAGATAATATTTTTCCGGGAAATATATGGCAAGTAACTAAGTTAAAGAAATTAAACCCACCTTCTATAACCTTGCAATAATCCGAAAATAATAGAGGAGACGCACTTTTTTCTTAAAACTCGTGTAAAACTAGTGTTGTTGCATCGATGGTCATAACTGAATTGAGGTGTGCTAGAGACTACAATCGGTTCTAAATTCACCCATCATATGATACCTATGACCAGTTAATCCACATTTAGGACAGTGTTGAGATTTGAGCATCTACTTTCCATCTTCTTTCCCTTGTGCCACTGCTATCGGGCCCTCGATAAACTTTTTCCTTCTTTTCCGGTCACTAATCATTTCTTCTCTTTCAATACCTTTCAACTGTTCCTATTCATTTCTTTTCTCTCCTTCCTCCGCTTCTCCCCTGCGGTTTTCTTCCCCTTACTTCCCTGACAATTCCAACCCGACTCATTCCATTGTGATTTCAATACTATATTTGCTGATTTATTTTACGAGTATTGAAAAACTTTGTTTAAAAATTGGGTGTAGTGGAGTGGAGGTAACTTCACATTTATCCCGATTTCTCAGGCCTTATATGCCCGCGATGAAAAACCAGATCTTAGTTTTTAGAGGGATAATAGCATGCTCTTTTTTTAAATAATTTGAAAAAGTTTCAAGAGGGTCTTCTTTTAATGTGAATGTGTAAATGTGAGCTGAATATACCCCAATTTTGGCGTCGTAACGAAATTCGCAACATTTACACTCAATTTTTAAACTAACGGACGGCATCAAGAAAATGAAACTTTTTATTCAAACCATTTGTGTATAGTAGTTATAAGGCACAAAGCTTCGTGTTTATTTTATGTTTATTTCAAATGATATAAAATGTCAAACTTGAAATTATTTTTTATCCATAATTTTTTGTGCCGATTTTGCTTCAAAATTTCTTCGCGGAATTCGCTTATAAAACTTTTCTTATTATTTTGTGTAATAGAGCAACAAAGGTTGTGTAGGAATACCAAGTTTTGTTTCCCTGAACGGAATACTGCCTGAGATAACGTGTCTCAAAGTTGCTAAAAATCGATGTCTAACTGTGGAAGGCTACGGTAGGGGGTCAAACAAATGACTATATCTCAGTAACCATTTCACCGATAGATGTAAAACTTGCCAAATATTCATAGAGGATATGAGTTTATGTTCATATAAAATTTCATTGAAATCGGTGATGGTCGAGCGGGGAACTTTTCGAAAATTGGTCCACATGACATGGAATGCTCCTAAGCAGAGATAGATGAAAATTCTGAAGACCAAAATATAAGAAAAAACGAGGAAAAAAATTAACTGATGTTGGGATGGAACCCTATGCAAAATTTTCGGTAGATGACTCCTTAACACTATCTTGTGCCCTGAGCAGTACCCCAATGGTTAGCATTATAACCGTAGCGTATATTTGGCTGAAACTTTTAAGTTTTATTCCGTGAAAACTATTACCCGTAAAACCCTAGTTGGGGGTTATTTTGTCATTCTTGAATCTAAATCTATCTAACTACCAAGTTTTATCGTCCAAATCGCTGGAGACACTGTACACTCTCCTTGTCAATAAGAAAAGGCGAAATCGAATGCAAAATCTGCAAAGAAAAACAGTTTGCAAGCCAACAAATCTGGTCTGTTATTACAAGTTAAGTTAGATAAGTTATCTTCCATCCTGAAGATGGCAACGCAGTTGTCGCAATACATTTTGAGAATAATACTTTAGCGCGTCCACGGAGAACCCTAACCTCCGTTGGCTAGAATTTCCCAACGGTTGGTTTGCTTTTTAACCACGGCTTTAGGGGGCTTTTCTCAAAGCTCTAATGTATTAATACAGCAGTATTCCTTTTCCTTGTTTAGTTCCTTTCCTTTCGTAGATTCAATATCATTCATTCCTCATTATCTTTCATATTACTCATCATTACCATAAACAAGACGGAGACAGCAGTTAATAGAAGATACACTTTCCGCAATTATGTACCAATTGACAAACGAAACATTCCGACTATCAAGGTAAAAGGAGCATAAAGGAAGGCATTTAAAAGCATTCGCAATGCATTTTCAAGAACATGCTACCCTTGTACGTTACGCGGCACACCAAGAGCTTTCACACGGCACGTGTGGTTTCCACGGCCGGTGGGGAAGCTCCGCTCTAATCGTCCATCAAAAATCCTCGAGAGCGTCTAATTCGCGATGCGGTCATGCATCGAGATGTGGCTGGACTCTCCGGCGCCAGTGGCGTCCATATCCGAGACCGCAGAGACGTTTCTTCCCTTCCAATCTCCTATTTGTCCCCCATTTGGAAAGGATAAGACATCCACTCTCATCCGTCACTTCCGGTTGCACGCGCTGGTGCGAGAACTCAACCCTAATCGCACCCACCCATCATCTCCATCATACCCTACACCATTCTCCTCCTACGCATCTCTTAAAAAGCGACCTCTTTTGTTTTTCCTACGTACTACATCGCTGGATTTTTTCGACCTCTCGGGACAAGCCCTTATCTCCAGTTTATTTGCTTACCCTGCAAACAGATGGCACAGCAAGTATCGACACAGATGGCACAGCAAGTATCGACTGCTTATATAGGTTTCCCGCTCGTTGTCTCTATTTGCAATTTTTATGGATGCCTAATAGGTAAGCAACCCAGATAACGACTTCTTCGACATACTTCGCTTTAGGTCCACTTTGGAGCATTTAGCATACATCTCAGTTTCCTTTCACGTCCACCCCTGCCAGAATAATTTAGTTTTGCTCCTTACTTGACCTTCTGTTGTAAATTCGAATGCGGATTTAGGATTGGTCCTCCAGCAGGTAAATGTGACTCTTTATTCGAGGACGCTACAGCAGACGCACGGATCTAGTTTTCCTCATAAGGCCTCATTTATGTGTGTATCATCAGGTTACAAGTAAAACCATGTAGCCGCGCTTGAATGACCTACTGCATACATTAAAACCAATTCATATACGTACCAGAAGGATCTGAAGGCACAACAGACCATACTTCTTGATGTACAACCCGAATGTTCGATAAATATGGATTAATCATTTATTAATGGTTGATTTCAGATTGAAATCTGAGAGATTCGAGAGTGAAATTTCAGATTGTGTGAATTTCAGATTGAAATCTGAGAGATTTGGAAGTGCGACCTGCTTATATGTATTATTTTATAAAGTTACATTTCATTCAAAAACTTAAAAACAGATTAGATGAAGATCGACAGTTTCCAACGACTAACGTTCTTTTTTGCCTCAAGTTTTGAAAATTATTCTTAAGATTACAATCATTCATAGTTTTGGACTAAATAGGGCTTAAAAACACGGTAAATATATAAAATTTATAATTTATAATGAATATTACACGTAACTCGTGACATAAAAACATCGAATTTTTGACGCAACGTCTTAGCATACATCCGAGTTTTAAGATTTCTCTCCTTACACATGGTAAATGTGTAGAGAAATTTTAATTAACCTTCCGCTCGATTTTGGCAATGGATAGATTCCACAAAAGTGTCAAAGAGCAAGTCGAATTCAAACAAATCTAAATTGGCAGGAAGATCGCAGATTCCTCCTCTGTTCAAGAAGTTTCATATATTTTTGTTTCTCCATGAAATCATCTTTTTCTCGATGAACAAAAATTTAACACTTTACGAGCTAAATCGCTGCTAAACATAGAAAAAAACTTTCTTCTTTGAAATTATATTTCAAAACACGCCAACGTCCACTGTTTTCATCGGTTTCTCTTACTTGAACCAACCTAATCCTCTACGTTAAAAATAGTGTATCTTAAGCTACATGGAAAAATTCCAACAAAAAAACAGGCCTCAGAAAAGTCTGCCTGAAAATTTGGACCTGCAAAAGGGTGAAAGAAAACAAATAGTCTACGTAATTTGTTGGAGCGCTTCAGCAGATTTTTCTCACCGAAAAAATATTTTGCATTTTAAAAAAATGTATTTGCAAAAAAAATTGCATTGCAATTAGAAAAATTTGATTACAATGCATTTGCATTGGATGTGCAGAAAATGGTGAAGATATAAAAAGGGTTTGAACGGTTTCTACCAAGAATGGAAAGAATCGTATAACTGAAGTTTTTGAGAGAATATTATGAGAATAAATTGAGAAACATTATGAAAGCTAAGAATTAAGAAAGAAAGCGAACTGAGTTGCTCGCACTCTAAAACATGACATATAGGAAAGGATAATATAAGTAAAAAATAAAGGAACATTGAAGGAAAGACATGGATAGGAGATAGAAAACTTGATTTGATGAAAGAGATAATGATGAGAACGAAATACCGAGAGCTAAGGGAGGCGGCCCAAGACCTGGTGAAAGGTTGTGGTGAAGCCTGTCAAAATATTACAGATTCAACAAAGAAGTAAACTAGTCAATTCACGATGCACAATAAGATATTTTATTTATCATCATATCTTTAATCATTTTATAATCAAAATATATAATATGGGTGAAACTTTATAGTTTTGGTCTCATTATAGTTTTGGTCTCTTTATAAATATATAATATTTGTCTATATTTTGTTCAGCCAATTTATTAAATTAAATATCCAAATTTATGTGAATAAATATCCATTTTTTTTATTTATAAATATCCAAATTATTGGCCTAATATCTATCTTCGCTTTATATATTTCATTCTCGTAGAATTTTTTAAATTATTTATAATAGTTTATAATATATATTTTTTCAAAAAACAGACATTTTCAGACAGCAGTTAATAGAAGATACACTTTCCGCAATTATGTACCAATTGACAAACGAAACATTCTGACTATCAAGGTAAAAGGAGCATAAAGGAAGGCATTTAAAAGCATTCGCAATGCATTTTCAAGAACATGCTACCCTTGTACGTTACGCGGCACACCAAGAACTTTCACACGGCACGTGTGGTTTCCACGGCCGGTGGGGAAGCTCCGCTCTAATCGTCCATCAAAAATCCTCGAGAGCGTCTAATTCGCGATGCGGTCATGCATCGAGATGTGGCTGGACTCTCCGGCGCCAGTGGCGTCCATATCCGAGACCGCAGAGACGTTTCTTCCCTTCCAATCTCCTATTTGTCCCCCATTTGGAAAGGATAAGACATCCACTCTCATCCGTCACTTCCGGTTGCACGCGCTGGTGCGAGAACTCAACCCTAATCGCACCCACCCATCANTATATATTTTATTATTTACTATGGGTAAGAATTTTTCCATTTATGTTCTAATTATGTATTTTACTCTCCCCCCCCCTCTCTCTCTTTCTTTATCTATAGTACTCCCTCGTGAGTCAGGTTATGTTAACTAACAATAGAACCTTCATTGTATTAACAACGTTAAAAGTAATGCTGATTGAGATGAAAAAAATCATAAGTATTTCCTTAGGCGATTCAAACGGCGACACACTAAGATACTTTGTCATTTATGTATAATATGATTAGGGAGTGACTATTGTACTTTAGCCTATTTCACGCTTTACAACCTTTTGCCGCCTCTGAATCGCGACTTCCCCCTCTAGCGTCAAAACGATGAAAGAAAAAAATTCGCAGCGTTCGCGCGCCCTCCAAACACCTACTTCAAAGAGAGCGCCATGTTTGCTCACCTCAGGTGTTTGGAAACCTCGTAATGTTTCTCACGCCACGCAAAGCGCATCCCGCAAACGAGTGCACTAATTACTTAGGCTGCTCGAGTGTTTCCGCCGCGGTTGCCAAGGGAACGACACTCCCATCGCTTTTTAGCGACTCTCGAGGACTCTGGGGACGCTCTCTAGTCAAGAGCACTCGCTCCATTGTTTGTGCCTATTAAAACAAACTTCCTTTCTGTTGCCGAACGAGGGACTTTTTTTAAAGGAAGTCCTTAAAAATGTATGCTTTCCGAGGAAGGGGAAAGGCAAGGGGGAGGAAGTAGCCTGGTCTTGCGCCAGGGATTTCTTGGGTGCGCAAACTTGAATGCAGGAGTGGAAGGGGTAGGGAAATGGTGGGCGGCGGAAAGTCCCTAAGTGTGCTGCTGGAGGAAGAAGGGATTTGTTCTAAAATCTTATCTGTCGTTGGAAGTGGTTCGACTGTCATGGTTTGCAGAGGAATAGATGCTTAAAAATATATGAGAAGCGAAGGAAAGGTGGAGGTGATGTGACAGATATGCTTTCGGAAGGAAATGTCATTTCCTGCTTTCTCCGTAATCCAGTGATGAGAATCATAAGCAATATCCTGCCTAAATAAGGCTTCGCTCCTTCCTAGGATTTAAGGTAATAACAACATGTAGGAATTTTTATCCGGGAATTATTCTGTACTTAATTTGTTATTCATAATTATTTTTACTCATTTATTCATATTCTGTATCTTTATATCTATTTCTTAGATACTTTTCAAATAATTTACTCTTTATGTTGTTAGCGCATAAATTGATTCAAGTGGGTAAAGGAGAGTAAAATTACACGACTGTGTGTGCATTAAATATATTGTTTATCGATCAAAATAACGCAGAGCCCGAGTATCTATGTAAACAACTCCGTTTATATCTTTCTGTCTCTATCACTGGCAAAAATGATAAGAAAATATCAGACCAAGTGTAGGAAAGTATGCTTAAAATGCCACAGAATCAATACAAAACGCGATCAAAGCAGTTTTATCATCAAGCGATTACGTCCACAAATTTTCCAGAGCTTACCGTTCAATTTATGGCGGAAACGCCTAAGTTCCAGCTTGTATTTTATGTGTGTTATTAATGGATATAATTTCTTTTACCTTTCCTTGTCATGTAATGCCACTTTGATAAATGTTCTAATATTAAGCGGGAAAGAGCACTTCTTGCTTACATCCGCAACGTGATGAAAGGAAGAAAATTAAGAAACCAAGCTAAACAGTAAAAAGAAATCAGTTCTTGAGGGCGTCAGCGTACAGAAAAGTATAGATGTCATAGCACATGTACATAGCATAATCATGGACCAGAGGCATTTGAAAAGCAGAAGTGTCACTGATTTGAAAGGTCTGCTTAACGAATAACTAGACGAAGCAGATTATTTACCTTATTAGAAACCCTACATGCATTCTTTAGACAATTTTTATATACAAGAAAAAGCAAAATAAAGTGTTAGAAAAGAAACGATAATTTGATAATAACAATAATAAAATATTTTTGTGATGAGGAGAGGAGGAACAACCAGAACAAAGAAAAAGAAAACAGTTTGGAGTTATTTCTCACGAAGGAAATCTGCCAAGGGTTGAATATCTCCAAATACATTTAAAATTCGTGAGAAGTAGAAGGATTGCCAAGAATTGTAAGGAGTAGGATGCAGCAAATTAACATTTGGAACATTTTGAAATAAATAACAAGGAAATAAACAATTTGTAACATTGCTGCTATTCGAGTAAATCAGAAGAAATCGTCCTGATTGCTATCAAAATAAGCGTGAAAGCCTGAGAAATCTATATTTTGTTATTTCTCAAATAAAACAAGAATTATTTCTTTTATAATCACGCGTTTCCCGCGTATAATCAGGAAAAGAGGACGCGCGATTGAAGCAAATAGATTTTTATTCACACGAGTACTACATCTTAAGATTAACATTTTTACAACCGCATGGCAGAAGAACTATAATTGTCTTTGACGCCCAATGTGCTCATCGACTGCAACGCTCACTATTGATGGATGTGTGGATTGTGCACCCCAGAAATTCGAGCTCCCCACGAAGAAACGGACTCTAGACCGAAGGGCGAGTGCGCAACCCTCTTGGCTATCCAGGAAGCTTTGTAACACTAAATTCAGAAAATTCATAATTCACTACATTGATTGCTAACTGCAGAGGGGAAATAGAAATAATTTTTCATTTGAGTTTTTTCTTGTATCACTGTCACGAAGATGTGTGGGTTGCTCATATTTTTCCGTATTTCAAACATCGCCCCCGCAGCGGGTATTTCCCGTAGCATTATAGCAGTACTGCCCCTCGTCACACATCATCAGGACGTCGAACTGGAGCCGTACCGAAAACCGAAAAAAACTGTTTTTGCTGGAGTGAAAACCGAACCAGAACCGAAACTGAAAACGGTCGATTATTCCGTTTTAATTTTTGGATCCCTAAAATGAATATTTTACTCCAAATTAATTAGAAGAAGGTTTAACTACAACTAGCAGCTAAGTATTAATAACCTTTATTCTAAAACTTTATGAAAAAAATTTATTTTAAAACTCGTGTACATAGAAAAAAGCTATAAATAATAAAGTAAACTTTAGAAGGATATAATATTACAATTAGGGGGGAAATGCGGTTCGAACTGGTCTGACGTTGGCAGAAGGAGCAAAACCGAAACGGTTTACGGTTCGATGCCTTGCATATCATACACTGTTAACTGATAAACTATGCAGTAATTGAGTTATATCTTCCAAGGGTAACATACTGATGGACCCACTCTATTAAATCTATCTAACACTGCTTATTCAAACCGTTCTTTATTCGTCTGTTTTTGGTTTCTCTCCAAATTTTTACCAATTCTGCTCCAAATATTCAGTATTACATTTCATTACAAGTGCAATATGAAACCGTCGACATTAATATTGATTGAAAACAGTACAAATTTCCCTCCTCTTTCCAGAGATCTCAATTTGATGTCTCTTGGTAATAACTTTTCGGGCTGGATTTACATCATACCTATATTACGGAGTTGTGGACGTCTAAAAGAACCTCCAAGAATGGAACTCAGGACCACTAATGCAAAAGGGGTTGTAAATACAGTGAAACCTTCCTTTAGCGGAATCGGTTGGTACCGTAAAAATTTTCCATAATGAGGTTTCTACCATGTATGAGTCATTCCACGCCAAACCGAACAAGGAAAAAAAACGTATTTTCGGATCTTCTTGAAACTCAGTCATAATATTGGCAATTACTATGGAAACATCCGACCAATAGTTACAAGACAAGACCAACTGTCGAAATAGTCACAAAATGGCTGGTTACTAATGTTCGCGAAAAATCGAGAAATTGTCCTTTAGAAATGGAATCAAGTCCTATACTAAAAGAAAGCTCTATTTTAGAACTTTAAAATGAGCGCTCACAATTTTTATGTTCTAGATTGTTCGAGAAATGGGCATTTGACCGAGAGTGAGAGCTGCAAATTCCGCACTTTTTGCGAACTTTAGCAACCTGTCATTTTGTCAATTTCGAAAAATTGGTCTAGAAATTGGCAGAAATACATCTATAGTCACTACCAATATTATGACAGAGTTTTAAAAAGATCCGAAGATGCCATGTTTTGTCTTGCTCGGTTTGACGTGGAAAGACCCGTGTAGGCTTAAAACCTGTAAATACAAATATCTCAGGTAAGGAACAAGAAACTTTTCCATAATGGACAGGTTTCCGCTGTAAACAGGTTCCGATATGGACAGCTTCCACTGTTCAATACCACTAACTAATCACTACCACTAGTAGCCTATTAGTTGGGACTCGTGCTGGTTGATATCGTTTTATTTCATTCGTTTAAAAAATGTATTCATCAAATATTTTGCTTCATTACTAACGTATCACGCGGGAATATCACTGTAATCAATTATGAAACAAAATATTCTATTCAAAATACATTATCGTATGTATTAAATTGGGGCAATAAAAGAAACAGTTACTTTTGCTCCTTGGTGGTCTTTACTGCTTCGAGGAGAGGAAGATTTCAGTCCATAAAAGTTTGGAAACCCTGTACTAAGCAAGCAGAAACCATGCACGAAGAAAGGATTTCTCCTCAAGAGTCAATTATATCTCCTTCCGTTAAATGTGATTGTCAATCAGAGTTTTAAAAGATATTCTGAACCTGTAAGATTAGATTTTAAAAATAGGTTTGCAAATGAATCATGCCAATATCGTACATCTTTGTTCTCTATTGAAATATATGCACCATTTGCCTTTTTGGTTACAGTGGCAGTGGCGGATAACCTGGAGATCGATATGATGCAATGACTCACTCTTTATAGGCCGATATTCGAAGGTTTATCCGGTTTATCATTTTTCCCATACCGGCTTTGCATATTAAACACAATGCAAAAGATTGGTTAATATCGGTGAGAGAAATTCTCCAGACTTACTTTTATGATTTATGCTTTTAAAGAAACTGATGGTACACTCGTATCAGCGTTACGATATTTCACATGGTACATACTTTGGCTTTTCTATCGATAAAAATATTTTCATATACTTCAAAATCTACTTATATATCATTTAGCTCTATAACATGAAGCAAATTTCATTATGGCTCACTTTATGTCCAACATGTCTCATATTGTCTATTTTTGTTACTTCTGCATTGCCTCTGCATTACTTTTAAGCTGATATTTAATGTTTATTCCTCCACCCGTAGATGCCCTGCATCTCCACAGTGAGTACAAGTACATATTGGTCTTTATATCAGTCTTTTCCATATCGTACATCTAAAATTCTTTCCCATTATTTGATCTTCATCTATAAGTCTCCTATCACACAGTTTGTCCATTCTTTATTTAGACAACCTGTGAGCCACTTTCCAATTTCTCTTCTAGGATTCTAACCTACACAGAATTTTCTGTTTTTCCTCGATACCCTCTTAAGTGCTAATCTATTCTTACCTATTTTATTTCTAAAGCTATTTCATCCTACATCTGATTTCTGCATTTCGTCTATTTTACTATTTCTGCCATGTATTTAAAGATTTTTCTTTCCCCATCTTGAAATTTGCCATGTTCTCTTTCCTCCATCATCCATTTTTCTATCTTATTCTCAAGGAACAGTAGGAATTTATTAAATTTTGTCAACCACTACTTAATCATCCCAGATAAGTGTTTCACTCTCTGATATAGTTGGTCCCTTCTCTCTCTGGCATTCTTTATGATGTCATATCCAGTTTCACTATCATACTCCAGCTCTTGAATTAGAGAAACTTTCCACAACTTGTGGTGGACTGCCGTTTGTATAAATGTCTTTGATAAGGTTCTGATCTATTCCTATTACTAATATCTCCATCATATTTTTACTGATTTTCAATACTATTAATCTCAAACACTCATCTTACTTATCACACCCCTTCAGAGCATCTATTTTTCTCCACAAATAACAATATAATCTGTAAAACTCATTCATAAAATTTATATGCAAAATTTTTTAATTTCAGTGGATTTATAAGGAGGTTTTACACTAGATTTATTTATTTGATCTCACCATTCATTCTTTGAAGCATACTGGTTAACTGTTTCAGATTTTCTTCAACAAGATATTTCAGCTGTCTCCATGAGAACTTTCTTATACTTTGCCCTTTCTTCTTAAGCAAGACTGATTGTCTTGACACTTTCACGGTGAAATGTATGCTGAATTTTCTATTTTTTGACTATTCTTCTATGATCATACAATCAATAACTCTTTCTGTTTCTTAATTCCAGGTATCTCTGTGGCAACATGATGTAATATTTTGTACGACATTTTCCCTTCTTAAATTTGATGACATCTTTTCAGAACCTATTTTCTTTGCAAAAGTCAAGTTAATTTTATCTTTCTACATCCATCACTCTACCATCGTTGTTCTTCAAATTCAAATGGTGATTTTTTTAATACTCATGTTTATGTGTTTTCTGCAATGAAATTGAAGTCATGCATTAATTTATAAACTTTGTCAATGTAAACTGTATTTCTTCCATGGCTATGTATGTCTGTAATAATAAACCATTCTGTTTTATGTATATGTCTTTACTATTTCATATTTGACATTAGAATATTTGGAACACTACCTTACTTCAGAAATCATTGATTTACTGTGATCTACTTTTCATGCTCATTGTTTCATGGGAACATTCCATCCTATGATGTAGTTACCTTTTCAGTTTATTCCCAAGGAAAAACAGACGTGAAAAATTCTGATGGGACCAAGACTTGAACCCATGTCTCCCAATTGCTGGTTGGTTACTCTATCCATCAAGCTCACCCCACCAGAACATTTCTCTATGCCGTTTGGGAGACTTTGTTGGCAAGGTGTGTTTTCCTTGTATATTTTCAGTTTCTTTTACATTTTCATTTTGGTCCCAATTCTTTTGAAGTTAAGGTTCCTATGAATCATTATTCAAACTCTTTATGAAGAGCAGATTTTGATTGAATCCCTATTCATTTCTTTCTACCTCTCTTTATTCATGTAAAAATTTTGCCCCTTTTATTGATGAAACTAAAAACATTTATTTTTATGGCATGTTCTTTATTGAAAAGAATTTTTTCTTCTCTTTTTTTCCTTCCTTTGTTCACTGCATAGATTATTAAAATCAGTATGTCTAAAATTTAGTGCCAATACTGATTCCTCTTTTAAATGTAAAGTTTGGAACAGCATCCTTTTCTGTTTTAAATCATTGATTTTTATGTTTTAAATCATATGAGGAAAGGTTTTCATTTTCTTAGCATGCCTCCCTCAATTAATATTTACATATTTTAGTATCTTAACTGTTTCTTAACATTCCCTTAGCCTCAGTATTTGGAATTTTGTATTTCTATCAGGGATTCCTTATCGCAAGCAAAAAATTCACCAATATTTTCGATTCTAGTTTAGCTTTCATAAGTTGTCCATCCATCTTTATATTTCATCAGTCTGTTTTTATCAATCAACCAACTCTTAATTCCAATTTGCAGACTCTTTTGATGATTTATTGATTTGTAGCTTACTCTGCCTTTCTCTGCTCATATAACTACAGTTTCTCCAAAACTAAGATTAGGTTTTATATCAATATTTAGTCATTAAGATGTCTTAGGGCTTATTTTCTGGTGGTCTTATTTTTTCGTGCACAATAACCTAGATTTCTTCAAACACAAAAATATTTATTGCTGACTTTGATCCTCCATGTTTGTGACATTATCATATAATTTTGGTCCTGGACTTTTACTTGTTTTGTTAGCCAGAGCATTAATTTTATGTCCATTATGTCTATTTCTATTTTGTGACTAGTTATTACTTCTGAAGTGTCATACCTCTCAAATATTTTATTATCTTACTGTAAAGACGCAAAGATATCTTGTGCATAAGGCACTGCACAGATCTTTACAATAAGAGATTGGTTCAATTAGTTCATTGAGTTCCCTCTTGGCATTCTAATAAGTAACTGTTGTTTTCTAAAATTGTAATAGTTACTCTCTATTCTTATGGAAGCTTCCCTGTAATTATTTTCGATTTGTTTCACTAATGTGTTAACCTCATTACAAATGGCCTTCTAATTTTCAAGCACATTTTAAGTGTTTAAAGAAATTGATTTGAGATTGAATTGAAATATCATCTCTCTTAGATGTCAATACAGAAACAAGGTATCTTATATAGTCTTTTATTCTATCTGTTTATGGTGTTTACATACATCAATTATTCAACTGCTGTCTCTATGACATCAATGCTCGATTTCTTCCTGCATTTGTTAACATCTTTCTCATTGAGAATTTGGTTTCCAGTACTCTTTCCCTTAAACCTGCTCTCATGTAAGCTTTTCTTTGTTTAATTTTGCCATTGTGGCTGTAAAATTATTTTATGCTCCTTTCATATTGAACACATTAATTTTCTTATATTTAATTTTATATATTTAACCTAAGCAGTGCGCTATGATCAATGCCCAAATTTGTTGAATTAATAGTTTGTAATATCTTGTAATTGACTTAGGTGTATGTTTCTGTTGCTTGATATAACTGTGTATAAATAACACCTTGAGTATTCAAAAGGGGAACAGTATTGATCAAAAAGTAGAGACTGAAAAACATGTTTTGATCCTGCTTCTTTAGCATACATTAATTGATCAACTGTCTTCATTATCATTTAATGCTTCTTTGGCGAAAAATTTTTTTAATTTTTGCATGATTTCATCACCAACTTGTGGATTGAATCTTTAAGAATAATTAGCATTTAATTATCTAGTATTGATTCAATGACCTTCTAAAACTGTTTGTAAAAGCAAAATGCCAATCATTTTCAGGTCTTTTTTCTGTCAGAGATGTGCAGTTTATATATTTGTCTCGTACATATGAAATGCAATTTCAAGTGTCTGAGTTGTGTAGGGGCATCCTTTCATGTTTTTCTTATACTTAGCATGTATCTTAATAGCTACTATCTCTTTTTCTTGCTTCTATATTTATACACTTCTTTAGATAAATATTTCTCATATTCTTTTTGATTTTTCAATTCTTTTTCGTATGATAGGCAAATATCAATATCATAATCTTCCAAAAATTCCTGTGTAACAAGTAGGTGACCTGCTTACTGGTGAAAGAGGTTCTTGGATGAATCCCTAGTGTAGGTCTACATTTTTCAGTGTTTACTCCTCCCCAGTGCTCTGCGGCAGAAATAAGAAGGCCGAAGAAAACCTGTTAAAACATTACAACACAGTGCAGTGAATTCTAACAAAGTGCAGTGATTTTAACCATCAAACTTTTGTACTTTTAACCATCCCTTATTTAATTATTTATTCACCATAGTTTTATCTCAACAGACTTTTATTCTCATATTTATTTATTTATATATTTAATTTGCCTATCATTGTTTTTATTCCTACCAACTTTTAAATGTTAATTTTATTTATTTATTTACTCCATTGATTTTCTGCATGTTATTGAGTCTTATATATTTTATACCTTGTGCTTTTATCCATGGTTTGAATTTTTACTATTTATTTATTTGTCTATTGAAAACTCAAATTTTCGTTATTGTTATATATTTATTAATGTACTTGACATTCATGCATGATAAAAATCTTGTAAACAAGAGAGTCCCTAGGGCAGGGGAAGAGGGGTCACCTGCCCCAGGTTAAATAAATGATAAGTCAAATCTAGTCAGTAATGTGAGGGATATGGATAGTTATTAATTGGTTGCACACTCAGTCAAATTCAGCAATTATTAGACTGCATTGGAATATGCACTAACCACTTTTCTCTACATGAATGTGTCAGGCTATTGTGGTCATAAATGGCCATAACAAAGGATTTATATTATGATCTCCCAGTACTTTTAAAGTTATTGCTTCTTCCAATTGATTGACTTAATTTTCAAATAGAAANTGTTGAGATAAAACTATGGTGAATAAATAATTAAATAAGGGATGGTTAAAAGTACAAAAGTTTGATGGTTAAAATCACTGCACTTTGTTAGAATTCACTGCACTGTGTTGTAATGTTTTAACAGTTTTTCTTCGGCCTTCTTATTTCTGCCGCAGAGCACTGGGGAGGAGTAAACACTGAAAAATGTAGACCTACACTAGGGATTCATCCAAGAACCTCTTTCACCAGTAAGCTACCTACTTGTTACACAGGAATTTTTGGAAGATTATGATATTGATATTTGCCTATCATACGAAAAAGAATTGAAAAATCAAAAAGAATATGAGAAATATTTATCTAAAGAAGTGTATAAATATAGAAGCAAGAAAAAGAGATAGTAGCTATTAAGATACATGCTAAGTATAAGAAAAACATGAAAGGATGCCCCTACACAACTCAGACACTTGAAATTGCATTTCATATGTACGAGACAAATATATAAACTGCACATCTCTGACAGAAAAAAGACCTGAAAATGATTGGCATTTTGCTTTTACAAACAGTTTTAGAAGGTCATTGAATCAATACTAGATAATTAAATGCTAATTATTCTTAAAGATTCAATCCACAAGTTGGTGATGAAATCATACAAAAATTTAAACAATGGTTCGCCAAAGGAGCATTAAATGATAATGAAGACAGTTGATCAATCAATGTATGCTAAAGAAGCAGGATCAAAACACGTTTTCATTCTCTACTTTTTGATCAATACTGTTCCCCATTTGAAAACTCAAGGTATTATTTGTACACAGTTGATATATATCAAGCAACAGAAACATACACCTAAGTAAATTATAAGATATTACAAACTATAAATTCAACAAATTTGGGCATTGATTATAGCTTATGTTCATGAGAGTAATAGCTGCACGTCTGAAAACGTCCCTGGCAGCTGCCCAGCCCAGAGAACAAGCTGGATTTCGCAAGGGATTAAGCACTATGGACCACATCTACACGCTGCAAGAAATTATCAGCAGAATGAACGAATACGAAATGCCACTATGTACTCTGCTTCGTGGACTATGCCTAGGCCTTTGACTTGGTAAGTACCTCCTCCACACTGGAGGCACTAGGGAAACAAGGAGTAGATACCGAGTACATCCAACTCTTACGCAGCATCTTCAAGGACGCCACAGTCTCTGTAATGCTACATGAAGAAACAGAGGAATTTCGGATTGAAAAGGGAGTGAGGCAAGGCGACTGCCTTTCACCAATTCCTTTTACAGCCGTTCTGGATGAAGTTTTTAAAACTTTAGATTGGAAGGAAAAATGCCTACAAATCTATGGGGAGTACATCAATCATCTGCGTCTCGCAGATGATATAGTACTCTTTGCCACCAAAGGTGAAGATCTATCATCAAGACTCCAAGAACTGAAGACGGCGGGGCAGAAAATAGGAATCAGGATAAACTTATCAAAAACTAAGGTAATGTATAATTCTTTTGTAACGCCAATCCTACTACAAGAGGTACCCCTTGATGTTTGTTCAGAGTACACTTACCAGGGACAACGGGTTACGACGGGAGAGAAAAAAAGGATTATTGAAGTGAATCGAAGAATGAAACTAAGCTGGAATACCTTCGGAAGAAACGCTCATATTCTGAAGTCAAAAATACCAATTGTCCTGAAGAGAAAGGTCTTCAATCAATGCATTCTACCAGTTTTGACATAAGGAAGTGAGACTTGGGTGTTAAACGCAGCAATAACCCAGCGACTTCAGACTACACAAAGCAGTATGGAATGATGTATGCTTGGAATCACAAGATGAGACAGGAAGCGTAACACCTGGATTAGGAAGATGACAGGAGTGACAGACATCATTAATAAGGTAAGATCACTGAAATGGATGTGGTTACGCCACATTTCGAGGAGAAACGACAACCGATGGATATCAGCAGTTATGAACTGGATACCAAGAGACGTGAAGAGACCAAGAAGAAGACCAAGGGACCGATGGGACAGAGACATCATTCAGTATTTAGGGGTAACATGGCAACGAGAAGCTCAGAATAGAGAGAATTGGAAAGCGCTTGGAGAGGCCTACATCCAACGTCGGATTGAAAATGGCTGATGATGATGATATGTGTGTGTGTGTGTCTCAGATATGGATTACTCATGTTATAGCAATAATGAATATATATAGAAATATAATCTTATAATGAAATAAATTCCGAAAAATAAAAACAGAAATGAAAATATTTAATTTCACTCAGACGATTTTATCAGCAGTAGTATAGAATGTGGTAGCATGCGATTGATAAACACCAGCCATCGTGTTGCTTGCGGTTGAAGTATTTGGGAACTTTACTTATTACCATTACATCAGATATCGTTGGTCTCGTGAGAATTCCCATTTTCTCCTCTCTCGTGTTCGAACACGAGGCTGTTAATGTGCTCTTCCCCCTCCTTCGTATATCCTAAAGAATTCTTTGCTATCTGTCCTAAAGACCCCTCCACCATGCACAACTCGCTACCTTACGTCAAAATGTTCCGACTCTTGTCCAAAGGCCAAATCGTAGGACAAGTGAACGAGTGGTGGAAATTTCCAACGCGGAGCAAGGTTTTCTGCCCAAATACTTCCTTCGGCCTTTCCGCAGTTCATACTCGCAACAAGTCCTAATTTTAACTGAAAATATTTTTCATATTTTTTTTGGAAATCACTTTGGATATTTTGCAATGACTTCAAACATAAACTGTTTTACGAGGTGAAATTTTAGCAGAAAATCATCTCGTAAAACAGTGTAGTGGGTATACTTTGTAACTTAGAAAAATGTTTAACAAAATGCTGTGACTGTCATTATTCCATTCGAGTAATTATTGTATTAAATATTGCAACATTTAACGAAACAATTCATTTAAATCGTACAAGATTTGGTCCCATTACTAAAACTATTATAGCAGTTCAGGCATATTTTAGTTCTAAAAGAAACATTTCAGTCTTTTGAACGTGAAATTCCACACAGTGCAGGCCATAGTACTATTATTAAAAGAAGGAAAAGATTGGTTTAATTCATTCTAATAAAGGTTAACTTTTTCAGAGTTGATTCGGATGATGTAATTGTTACAAATCCTTGTCAAGTTTCTGCTATCAACTAAGGTAAAGAAACGACAAAGAACGCTCACCGTCTTATTCCTTGGCCTGTAAAAGAGACGTAGTAGCTTCATCCTTTACGTGATTGAAAATTTATTTTCTACCTAATATCATACGAATAACCTGTAAATTCTGCAGAGCCACATTGAAATGAATGATTGATCAATTGAAAATCAACTTAATCGCGCCGATAATATATTAATGTGAATGAAATTCGCGAAAGAGCCGTATTTGAGGGCTCGGTTAACAAAAATGCTTTCCTGATCTTTGCTCCAAAGGTCAAGTTAATATAAAACATCAAGTTGTATTATGTAGTGGGTATTTTAGTAAAACATCATTTAAATAAACAAAGAAACTGCTATAGAATTTACATTAAGTTATTAAATTTTTTAACAGGATTTTGATGCTGAATTATCACTAACACTCGAGATTCGGGCTCATCATATATCTACTATTTGTGATTTTTAAAACGTACCTCAACATCTAAATTAATAAAGCAATAGTTGATTAATTCGATGGCTACTTTATTTGCTGACTTATTCTACAAACATTACGATATCTTTACGGTGATAGATATTGCATTTGCGAAGTCCAACTCTCCTTATAGTGGCATATCACAAGTCTGTTCCTATTCTTTGTCCACATATCTCGCTAAGAAAATTTTCTTTCTACTGGGGATCAATTCAGTCTGAGTTGCTATATATCTCATTATTAAACAGTTGTTCCTTCCTGTCATAAGTACACTATTTGACGCAATACCGAGGCTCCTCATTTCTAAATTTGAAGCGAAAAGTCCCAAAAGAGCAACTGAAATCCGTCGTATATCGATCTCAAGCAAATGCAAAAAATGTTAGTCTTGAAAAATGGTGATACTTGAAAGTATTGCTTGAGCATTCATTTTCTACTCTCTTCTGGGAGCCGCTTAAAAATAAGTACAATCCTATTGGAGTTGCGCAGATAACTGGCATCATAAAACCCAGGATATTTGCGTGAAAACGTTGGTTTAAATTAATGTTATCGAGTCGGTAAGTACATTAAAAGGTACATATTAAACGTATCAACAGGTAAGTAGATATTGATTGATCGAAAAGAAATTTATTGCATTGATAAGAATAAGCGAATTAACTTTTCGAAATATTAAGTTATGTGGTTGAAGTATTCTATTTCTATTGTATTCTTCGGCGGATCGACTTCACATTAGTACACACATACGTAAGCTTGGAAATGCAATCCCATCCTCCGCCGTCCAAAATACGTATTAATGATCGCGATGGCTATGCAAGTTTCACGGCAGAGTTGAGGAGTCAGCAGCATAGGAGGAGTGCATGCAGCTTTTTCAGCCGTCCTTCAATTTGCAGAAATCAATAACAATAAAGAATCATGCGTTCCGTTGATTACGTCATGTGAGAATGAGATGTAAAATTTAAATTTACTTATTGTAATTCGCTATAACTTTCGTTTTCCTTCGCGATCGTGTTTACAATCTACGAGTATATGAATGCAGGCGATGTAGCCTGCATTACTGAAGTGCTGAAGTCCTCGAGTGCCCCATTTTATTTCACTGGGAGGCCTCTTGAGTACGCTAGGCATTCCGATGGAAGATCCCCCCTATCTAAAACACGTTTTCATCAATTTTTAACTTTTCAGCCCCATTAGAAGTGGTTCCAAATCGGTGAATGGATGAAGTGCGCTAGGTAGCAGTGGTCGCAGTTCGCAGTGAAGGGGAATTCGCCCTTCTTTTATTGGATTCGGTTTAGTCTGTCCGTGACTTCCGATGCGAGCGGACGTGAGAAACAGTCACCCAGGATTGGGGAGTTGAAGACAACACGGAGACCTTACCTTAACTCCGGTAAGAAGCATTTTCTACCATTATCTCTATAAAACTGATCGAGTTTATCGAAAGAGGTGCTAATATAATATATTTAAATACACCTCAACAGCAGCACTTCCACCATCGTAGACTTCGTAAGGAGGAACCACCAGGTAGTGAGAAGGGATGGAGAAACTATCCACTCAACGAAATAAGAGTGACTTTCGGGATGTTTTTCCTAGCAGTCGTCGCAGCATGTTTCCTCTACGGTGGAAATCGACCGAAAACACCGAGGTAACGGTATCATTCTTGAGTGTGTCTTTTCTTCGCTTTTATAAGTTGAAGATATTTTAGGTCGTAACTTCCAATATTCTACGTCCAGATCGAGTCTAAGTATGATAGACGTGAAGTTTTCTAGCATTCTAACCTTGGATTCGTCATTTTTATATAATATGTCCGTAATATCTTCTTCAGAGTGAGTAAGAATTTGAAAATCATTTTCAGAGAATATCGAAGCAGATGTATCTAAATCATCATTTAGTATAATAATTGAGCTTCCAACATCGTGTGATAGAAGTTCCAACATTTTCGATCTATATTTCGAATAAGTTTTGAGTAATTTTTCTGCTAATGACTATTCCATGTATACGATATTGCTACCCTACCCTGCTTCATTAGAATCTCCAGGCCTTTGCATTTTTACAATATAACTAATTATAAATTAAATCATTATTTGCAATTACCTTTGAGCATATTCCATTTAGCGAATATAATGAAGGCGGAAGAGCAATAGGGGCATTTGACTTTACCTCCTGAGAGGTCCTTGGACTACTTTTTCTTAACGATTGGTAATTTCATGTAACTGAGATGTCAGGAAGGAATTCAGGGTGGAATTTTATATAAAAAACGATATAGAATAGCATTGAATAGAATAAACCGGTTTGTAACCTGAAAAAGATTGCATTACAGAAACCAGTGCGCCAAATTATGCAATTTCATTCTAATTCTTTGTTTGGGTGTTTCTCTTAGAGGCCTTTAGTAGCGTTAAATCGTCATACATGATTTCTTGATGATACTAAAAGATGCTTCATTTCCCGTGAGTATCACTGATGTGAATGTTGACTAAATCAAGAAAGATTAATATTTAAATGTAAAATATTTAAAAAAACATTTTTGCTATCATTTTCTGCTCCGACTTTTCCAAGATATATCGGTGTCTTTGTGTGACGTCTATACCGCGCGAACTATAAGTTATTTTCTTCAGAGGTAATAAAATCTACTCCTACATTTGTGCAAGCACCATGTACCCTGCAAGCCACCTTCCGGCGTTCAGCAGGAAGCACATGTACTATGGCTACTTCCGTAATCGATTACTTTCGTGTATCGTTCGCGGAAAAAATGAACTCTTGAAAAGACACGCAATATTGGCTAGATCTTCTAAAAATTTCCTTTCTCTGAACTTAAGTAAATTAAGACTTTGTTTTCATCTTCTACATTCTTCATAGAGAAGACAGGATAGAATAAAATTAAAATAAACAAATTTGCTATAACGATCGTAAGAAATAATGTTATTCAAGGTGGAAGTGGTCTTTTTCTATTTATTTTCTTCAGAGGTTATAAAACTGAGATGATTTTACCATAACAAACATCAGAAGTAATTTTATACGACCTGAAAATGGTCTTCACTCGTGCGAGTTTTCTTAGATCTTGTCTACGCATTTTAGATACAATGTCCGCCGAAAAGAAATTGTTAAGAAGTATTTCTTCCACGTTTTTAGGAATTAGGCTGAGGGCTCGAAAGTTAATTTATGTATGTCAGAATGCATAGATGACCTTCAAATCGAATTATTTAAAAGTCTTGGCCAAAGGCAATAGGTTGGTGGGCAGGCCTCGGGGTGCGGGAATGCAGAATGTGCCAAGCATGTGGTTGCCTCATTGAGCCCTTCTATATCACTAAGATGATGATGGATACAATTTTTGTCCTGCAGAATTTTTTCCTTAAGAATTAATTTAGTGTGGCATTTTTTGCGATATAACTGGTACATTAATTTAAGAGATTTTGTCAAATTTGTCTAAAAACTAAGCTTCAAATGCGAATTCAGCAAATGAGAAAATACAATAAATTTCAGTTCCTCAGCTTGAAAACTGGTTCTTGTCTTCATCTTTGTTACCTCTCATGTTACATCGTATTTGTTATTTCAAAATTTCTGAAGGTAAAACTATTTTCTTCCTAATTTTTTTTCGAGGGGGGAAAGCAAGCAGATATTTTTCTCTTTATATTGAATAAGCGATGATGTAAAAGACGGATTTCCATTTTTATTTTCTACTCTTTGTGTGTGGTATCTTTTGTCTTGGTATGGGAATATGTTCATTGTATATCTTTGTGTGTGCAGGTTGAATGTGTGTGTGTTTGAAAAGCTGAATGAAACAGGAAATCAAAATAAAGATGTTCATTGGGATAGAGAATCGTACAAAGGCTAATTTAACAAATAGGCTGAGATTAGAGAGGAGAAGAGTAATCAGGAGTTCATGAAAGAAGGGGTGATAACAGAGAGCTCTCTTAATTACGTAGGATCGGTCTTATCAAATGGACAGAATACCAGTCAATACATTTGCTTGAGTCTTTGAATGCGAGCAAATTGAATGAGTGGTTGTGAATGAAGATGAATGTGGAGATATGATGTGGTGGTGGCTCTTAGTTTACTGAGGTAACATTATAAGATTAGTTAGTGGAATGATGTCACATTTTAAAAGTACTGGTATGATTGAATTTGCAGTGTCATTAGCATGTTTTCATATTATCCTTGCATGGTGATTTTCTTGTATCCTAGATGTAGAATAAAAATGGAAATCAAATTAAATAGTCTCACATAGGGCAAATTCTCAAAATTTTTGGTTGAATGTCCTTGCCTTTATCATGAACTAAAATATGAATTAAAGTATCTTATCTGACTTGTATGTATGAATTATTTAAATTCATGGAAGTAAATTTACTATAATATTAATTTTTATGGAAATTTACTAATCAAGCATCAGGCATCTTGATGGACTTAGCCTGTCAAATTTTACATGAATGTAATCAATAGATATACTCTAAGATAAGAAGCTCATGAAGTTAGCTCAGCTTTGCATTTTATTGTATATATTTTATGCACGAGGTTTTCAGCACCACTACAAGAGTGTTTATATTTGTTGGCATATATAGAATATGGTCTCTCCTAACAGACTCATTTCAATCTCTCTCTCATCGCCCAGCACCTTCTAAAGAAATCCTATCTTTAATGTTTAGGGAGCATTAGCAATTATTTGCAAATTTGGAAGGAAGGGATTTGGCATTTGGAAAGGAATCTACTGAAAGTTATCTGCCATTGTTAAATTTTTTTAGAGCTCATAAGTTCCTCGAAGTTTTAGAATTTCTTTTCAGAGGTACACACATTAGTCCTCTGATTTTCAGGGAAGTTCAAATCAAGCTGGGATTTCAAGTCTTTCTAATTTTTGCCAGGTCCCATCAATTACCATACCTTGAATAATTAAAACTATGAAAATAAGCAATTTAATCATCTCTTGAATTCTCTTTCTACCTATTCTCACGTGTGGTTTATGGTCTGGAATTTCATGTTCATTGAGCTAATTTGATGAGGTCTTCTGAAAGTTATTCTTTACTTGATCAAAGTTGACCACTCAGTACAGTTAAACACTGTCCCAGAATCAAGGGTTTGCATTCTTTGCAGAAGGCTCCTTTACATGTTATTGTTTTAACTTCTCATGGTAATGAAATCCATTTAGTTTTTTAGAATTATCAACAATGCTTATTTCTTGATTTTTATAGTTGGAATTTATTATTTTCAGTAAATCTATCCACTCAACGAAATAAGAGTGACTTTCGGGATGTTTTTCCTAGCAGTCGTCGCAGCATGTTTCCTCTACGGTGGAAATCGACCGAAAACACATATAGATAGATATGGTATTAATTACATCCTAAATTAATGCTCATGGAAAACATGATTAACTGAAGTGAAAATTCCTAACTCCATAATGCCATTATCAATGCGTAAGTCTTTTAAGTGAGAATGCTTTAGATAATATGGATAGATATATTTCTTGCTGATTTTCTTGAGTTTACTTTTATAAAAAATCATTGTGATGTAAAAGGATTTGATAACTAAGAATAACTTATTTACAATGAAATAGTTATATCTCCTTTATATAAGGAGCATCTTTCTTAATTTAAGAGAACAAGGTACATTTATCTGAAAGGTACATAAATTTAAAGTATACTGAATATTATTTGGATTTCATTTTAATTATTCGCTCTTAGTGGACCACCTTTATTAGATTTGCAAAGTAGGAACATTTGGCAGAAAAAGATTTAACATTTAAGCAGTAACATGATGCAGAATTATTTTAATGTACATAAAAAAATATTTTATTTGCAATATTTCTCTAATTATTTTTATTTTCAACAAATACTTTATTTGCTGCTTACCCCTTATTTAGTTAGCCCTTTGTATCTAATAGATGTTTACTGTTATGTACTGTCATTGTTATAGTCCAAGTAATTTTTTAATGTTCTTTCCATGGGGAATCCAACCTGAGGCAGTTGATCATCTCTCATATGTTCAGAGAAATTGAAATAGAAATGGACAATTTCCAATTGTATGAAGGCTGCAGTGATCTCTCAGGGGAATTTCATGTCATTACTGTTGGTAAATGTTGAAGAAAGGTAACATATGGTAAAGGATATGAAGCCAAAAATATATGGTGTCACAGATTTTTTTGAAATCTCTGACTCCCACCCCTCTTGTTGCAAGGTGGAAGCATGGAGTTTTACACCCTATGTGATTAACCATCATAAATCACCAGACCCCCCTGTATTGTAGCATTGAGTAAGGATAGCCTCTAAGAAATTCTCATTATATTCACAAATTATGTTAATTGGTAATTATACCTAATTAAGACATTTGACTAATTTTAGTCTTGTAAAATTCGTCTTTTAAAGCATGGTGCACATTTTATGTATGATTTACGCAGCAACCACTAGATGTGCAAGCAATTTACTATGTTGTGCATCCCCTGAAAATTTTAAATAGAATTCCTTTTTTACTTTGAGGTTTTTGTTTCCTTAGACCAGAAAAAAGAGGCATTATATATCAGGCCAGGAGAATTGAAATCCTAGAGCTAATAAATGACAGTCCTTTCAGCCATGTCAATGGTCTGCATTATTGGCTTTATGCTCCATGAAATTTGTAATTTTTTTGCTCTTTCACTATAACCTATGCTTTCATATAGCTTTTGAAGAAGGCAAATGAAATATTTCTCGATTTTTGTTTTATTTCAGAACTAAAACTATTATACAGAAATTTGATTCCAAAAACTATTCATTGTGGGACATATGAAGCATGTAAGCAGAGCTGTTGATATTGCTCAGGTAAATAATTTTATTTGGTTGCATTAAATCTATAACTAAGGTATGGTCTTCCAAAAGAATTAATCTTATGCTAACCACACATAAAGAATGATTTACTTAATCTGTTTTGACAAGTTGAACAAAAGGATAGAAGACAGTCTTAAAAACTCAAATAGCATTTGCTTTGATTTCTATGATGTTGAATTGTGTGCCTAGAGTTATTTATAACAGTTAGTTTTCTACTACTGTGCATGTAGTCGTTTAATATACTACTTGTCTTCCTTCCATGGGGAATCCAATCAGAATCCACTGACCAACTCTTATATGTTCAAAGGCTTTATGACAGAGAAGAAATAAAAATGGATATATTTGAATCATATAAAGGAAATGCTGCAGTAGTCTCTTGGTGGAATTTATTTTTGCCATTCCTATTGAAGAATATCATCTAAAGAGTAAGAATTTAAGATATTTTCATTTAGTTCAAATGGTATTATGTGGATCCATAAGAGGGATTCAAAAGATATATAATCTTACAAAAAATCATCATTTTATAGCAACCTTATGCTTGTGCAATTGTGGAATAACAGCTGGACATTTGCCATTTGCTATACTTTGTATGCTCCCAGCCATTTACAAGGGTCTTCTAATTATAGTTTGAGAATATGAAGACTTATGCTACAGCAGTCTCTCAAAGGAATCTTTTACATCATCTCTGTTAAAGAATGTTGACTGGCTTTAACTTCACATAAACTGTGAAAAGGTAAGTATACCAAAGAAAAGTATTTGAAAAATATTTTGATTCTAATTTGTTTATGATAAATCATCTTCTCAAAGCAAGGTTACTCTTTTTTTAGTGTAGAATTTTGGCAGCAAACACTGGACATGTGCTATTCCTATGATGTAGATACCCCAGGTCTTATACAAAGGTCTTCCTTTTATGGTTTGGGGATGCTGCTACCAGAGTGAACAAAAAGCAGATAAATAGTTTCCCCTACATTGAGATTAGGAGAAATGAGTTTCTGGACTTTGGTGCAGAATAATCATGCTAACCAAGTGATAGAGCCTTTAAACTGTGCCAATGTTTAAGCAATAAAAACATTGATGCTTAATTCTGAAGTGGTAACACTATTGGATGTAAAGATGCAGGAAAACAAGTAGTTCAATGGAGTGTGTCAACAAAGAGGACATGGTATTGGTGGTTACTGAGTTTTTAAGGCCATATTAACTTCTGCCTTGGGAGCATAGAAAAAATGCCCCCTGAATTAGAGGTGAAGACATGGCAGTTCAATAGATGGGTGGAAATCAACTTTCTTGGTAACAAGATGCCAGTGAGAAGATTCAACTAACTTCTGTATCTGACTGCAAGGATCCACAGTTATCATTGACCAACTGAAGAAGACCTACTCCTGAACCTAACTCCTGATCTACCTACTGAAGGAAGAAGATATTTTCTATAGCACTTTGGAGATTTGTTTGTCTAATTTTATGTAGCATGTTCCTTGTTTTTTGAATCATTTTCATAGGATTGTTGTGGTCACAACTGTGCAGATGTGCTGGAGGAGGAGACCAGAAGCTTCTGAAAGGGTCCTTTTTAATTGCTCTGGGATGCTGCCACAAGTCAGAAAAAGCATAGGAACCTCATTCCCTGCTGAATGGAGGGAACAATGGCTTGAGGGCTTTGAGGTACATCATGGAACCATCATTCAAACTATGGGCAACCAGGAGTTTCACCACAAGCCATCTGTATTTAAGTGATTGAAAATTTTCTGCTGATAAGAATTCTTGATATGTTTATATGTTGCAGTATTAAAATCACTTTCACTAGCTCAATTATACTGAATTTTAAGAGAATTTTGAGAAATTATAGTTGTCTTTCTCACACAGATAGCAACTGATTATTTAGTGTTTTTATGTATAAGAGTTTTCTAGAGTGTTTCAGAATCGTAGTGATGGATGTTTATTATTCTTTTGTGAAATTAGGTTTTCAGAATAATAGTTTTTAAGTGTGCTATTGGTGAATGTCATTCGTTGTTATAAATGAATAGAATTTGGTGTATTCTACTGCTGTTGATTTTTATGCTGTTGTCTTTGTGTTACTCCACTGCACTTACTTGAGGAAGAAGGTGAAAAGGTGGTTTGAAAGAGAATCATAATTAATTGATAAGGTGAAATGGTATAGGTAATTAAGCATTTGTAGGATAGTGCATATCTTTCTTTTCATAGCTGTTAATTTGATTATTCTGTTTTCAAACTGTTTTAATATAGTTTTCTTTTTCATTATCAAAATTTGGATACTTATCTTATCTGTTCTACATAATTTATATTGTAATTCCATTACTTTGTGCACTAGTGCTATTTAGAATTTAGTAGCAGTTCTTCTCAACTCAATGTTTCTTATGTCTTTCCTTTATCACATCAGCAATTCTTCATTGTTGCTTTACAAACAACGACATTTGGGATATTATATTAAATTTCCATAGTAGAATTATTTTGAATTAGTTTATTATAAATAGAATTTTATCTTCATTATTGGTTTATCCTTTTGACTGAAATAAGGTACTTACGATCCTATGTTTTTATTTTTGGCTTGTTTCCTTCCTTTCTTGCCCAATTTATGATATACCTACTCTTCATGTTTTATATGAATGAATGTTAGTATAAGTATATGAAGATGTGGATAGATATTCACAGAGGAGCGCCTGCAATAATTTTTAATTTCTTCATTGTCATTTAACCTTACCACTCTTATTATTATCATTTTGATTATTATATGACAAAGCCTTATTAAATTTGTGATTTTAATTTATTGTATCACTTGTGTTTATTCAGTTTAGATATTTTATAGTTATCTTTTGGTTGGTCCATTTTTGCTCTTGTCTATTGTATTTTATATTTATGCTTTTATTCTGTTTGTATGGTTGAATCTTGATGAAATGAATGAGATTTATTTCAAACTCCATCTCATGTATACATATATTCATTTTTAGGAGCTGATATAACATACTTTCATCAGAATATAAAGTTATACAGGATTGTCTATTATGTACTGTTTTCAGAATAGTGTCTGGTAATTATTATAAAATTATCGTATTTAGACTTTCTTGTCTACTATAGACTTAGCATATCCTAATATTGGAAAACAGGTAAGGGTGATTTTGCGCAAGATCTATCTTTTTTTATCTTTAATTTTGAGCTATCCTATGTTCTGCCGGGATAGCTCAATGGACAGAGGTCCTGACCGGCAATTGAGAGACCCGGGTTCTAATCCCGGTTCCATCAGACTATTTTCAAGTCCATTCTTCCTTGGGATTTATTGTAATATTCTTTTTTTGTGTTTTGCTCTTTTAGAAATTTATATGCTACTGAATTGTCAACATAGTGCGGTCATTATTTTTACGAATTCCATCAAATAGATACAAATTTTTACTTTAAGGGAGCCTATATAACATACATTCGTCAAATTATGTAAACAATTTCTTTTTTAAGAAATTTTGTAGATATTGTTAATCTTTCATGTAACAACAGGAAGGTTGACACACATGTTTTCAGACTGGACTGGTGTACTTTTCTTATAATCAATGAAAGAAATTTGGGTAATATTTCAATATTAGAATGCATAATTTATATTGCAATATTATTGGTTTAGTCTGTCCGTGACTTCCGATGCGAGCGGACGTGAGAAACAGTCACCCAGGATTGGGGAGTTGAAGACAACACGGAGACCTTACCTTAACTCCGGTAAGAAGCATTTTCTACCATTATCTCTATAAAACTGATCGAGTTTATCGAAAGAGGTGCTAATGTAATATATTTAAATACCCCTCAACAGCAGCACTTCCACCATCGTAGACTTCGTAAGGAGGAACCACCAGGTAGTGAGAATGGATGGAGAAACTATCCACTCAACGAAATAAGAGTGACTTTCGGGATGTTTTTCCTAGCAGTCGTCGCAGCATGTTTCCTCTACGGTGGAAATCGACCGAAAACACCGAGGTAACGGTATCATTCTTGAGTGTGTCTTTTCTTCGCTTTTATAAGTTGAAGATATTTTAGGTCGTAACTTCCAATATTCTACGTCCAGATCGAGTCTAAGTATGATAGACGTGAAGTTTTCCAGCATTCTAACCTTGGATTCGTCATTTTTATATAATATGTCCGTAATATCTTCTTCAGAGTGAGTAAGAATTTGAAAATCATTTTCAGAGAATATCGAAGCAGATGTATCTAAATCATCATTTAGTATAATAATTGAGCTTCCAACATCGTGTGATAGAAGTTCCAACATTTTCGATCTATATTTCGAATACGTTTTGANTGCTGATTCTTCTTCTCTCCATAAATTTTAGTTCCATGAGGTATTTGAACATTGTCAAAGCACATAATTTATATTGTCTGCAATTTTTGTAGGTAGGCTCTTTTAGAAAATCTTTAAGTTGGTCCAGTTTTGCTGTTGTAGATCATCTATGGTATTTACTCTTTCATCCTGATTGTTCCGTTCACACTTCTGTCCCCTTGGATTGATTGAACCCCTTGGATTGAGGTTAATTACATTCTATAAAATATACTTTTATCAAAGCATGAAGCTGAAAATACTTATCTATTATATAGTACTGTGTTATATGTTCTAGTTTAGCAATAATCATGACACTGGTCATTGCTTTGACATTTTCTTCTTATCCCTAATATACATTTAACATGTTTCTTATTCTTATTGTTGTATTGTTTTTAGTCTCATTTACACTATACACTGGTTTTTAAGGTCCAATGATTTCCACAATGCTTCTTTTTTTCAGTTTTTTTCTTATTGTTCATTTTTGGCTTTGTAACTAAAGGTGCATTATTATGCAATTCTATGTGACCTTGGCTTTTTTGTTATCTTACAAAATTATTTTCCAAAATGAACAATTTGATATTGCTTATGTCTTTGAAAATTGATTTTCCCTCATTGTTATTTATATGGTGATATATTTATTTTTATTTCCGATGTTTCTATTATGAATAATTTTATAGTTTTCTTGTAGGATATCTTTACAACATTTTTGATGAGATTTAAAGCTATGAATGACTGCTTAGTATGTAATATCATGTTGCTGATACTGTGTGATGAAATGAATATTTTGATGTCTCAAATGGAAGATGAATTTCTATCATGAGCTCACTGTCTTTCATTTCTGATATGTATGGTTGATATCTCTATTTCATAGTTGTTACTATTAGCATAAGTTGTGATAAATAATTACCTAATTTTTTTTTCTTGGAGTCATATAATCTGATAAAATTATTAGTGATGATAAGCTTATATTTGATTGATTTGTGCAGAAATAGGAATTAAACTGATTTTTATTCATATTGTATTGTATTGGCATTTGTCCTCTGGATCTTCCTGTCAAAGACTTCAGTCTAAAAAAAACAAGGTGATAAGTTAGAGATCCTCATTTAGATTATATTAATAACATAGAGAAAGATATTTCATAGTTTTATTTCATATGAACAGTACTATTGACAGCATTGTTTCACCCACTTTTAGAATACCTACCTATTTCTGTTTCATACTGTATTAGAATGTACTGTTATAGGTGTATGCAAAAGACTGACTGTTCTGAGCGACAGTTTCAAAATTATTTTTAATAATCAAGTGTTGGAAAGTGTCCTTACTGTATTTTATATCTTTATATGTTTCAAAGCCATTTCCTTTTCTTATTTTTAGTAATTTTATTACAATTGTAAGCCTCATATTGACATTTTTAAGATGAAATCTTGAAAAATCGAAACTTCTCCATTAATACCTCTTGTTTCAGCTCTTTGTAATGAAGAAATTTGTTTCATCATTATGGGAAAATTTCTGTTACTAAAAGAACATGTTTATTTTATTATGGTGCCTCGGTATATACATTATGATATTTTTTGCTCCGTAATTTGGGTATGTTATTCCTCATTGATATACCTATCTCATTACACCTTTAGGTTGTTCAACTTCTGGTTTTGTTGACCTCTTGGCATCCATTTGCTCCACTTGGTTGATTTTTCAAGTTCATTAGTCTCTGCAATGATTGCATTAATGCTGGTGATGTAAATAATTTGGGGTATTTTATATTCATCCTTTCACAGTTTCATAGTCTAATATATACCACATTTGCCATAACATAGTTTGCAATATCAAATAATAAATGCTATTATACCTTACTAAGTTAATAAATGCTATTATATATGCTCCTTATTAGTGTCAGGTATAATTATTCTTAATAACATATAATTATCTACATATAATTTGGGTTCTTAATATCTTTTCTTTCGGGCATTTCACATGGTGTATGCATATACTTTGTGTTATTTATAACAGTTTTTGTTGCTTGCTTTGTTTAATGTGAATTTCTTTACTGGGGCTTTGATTGCTTCCTTTGATACACTGAGGGCTCAGTATCATCGTTCTTATTTTTAAAGTTTGTCTTCATTAGTTATTCTATAAAAGCTACATGCTGTAATTTAAATATATCAGCTTATGTTACCACTTGTTATAAATATTACATACCATATGATTCTGACATATCCTAGTAATAGTGAATTAATTCTTAATTCAGGTAGTTTTTATGTACTGTGTTGACATTATTAGAGGACTTTTATAAATGTGTGCAATTATGCATTAGTTTCTATGCATGTAATTTTCTGAAGAGGTTATTGTATTTTTCTTCCAAAGGTTTATCTCTCATGTAAATTGGACCATCATTACCAATTTGTAATACATACAAAATTTGTTTCCAATCAGTTTTCTTTCAGACAAATCATAGCTATAATTTTATTATTAAAATAATTTCTGCACAAGGTAATAATTTTAAGGATTTCTACTGTCTATATTTATTTACAAATTTATTCATCCACNATCATGTGAGGAAAAAAACAATCTGGAAGGAATTATATGAGTAGCCTATGTTCAATGTAAAAGAATGGAACCAAAGAATGGATTTATTATGATTGAGTGATAACGTGTAGTAATTAACGTGAAATAATTAACTAACGTGAAATAATTTTTATTTCAAATATTATCAAATATGATTTATTTCAAAGACTTTATCCGCTTCCTTTCCCACGTGATAAGCAATGGTTTATCAAGAATGATATCTGACTAAAATGTACTGATAGGTATAAATTTCCAAGAATAAATTTTCTTTGGTGGTTTGAGTGCTCCTCTTTGTTGTATTTCATGATAATGAGGTTATTTGTTTATATGTAATAACAGATTTTTGGTGCCTCTAATCTAGTCTTTGAGATTCAAAATGTTATCACTATAACTGACTATGTTATTATAAAGTATTGTATTATTACTGATTAAGTTGTAATTTGTCAAGGCCTGCACATTTGTAAGTTATTATGTAAAAACTTGAAAATGTTGACAGAATAGTAAAGTTACTACTTCCTATTGTGTAAATTGTATTGTAACTCAGTACTGTAAATTTAGCTGGCTTTAGGAAGTTTGTTGAGGTGTTCTCCTACCAGCTTAGGACTTATGCCAGGTAATTGTTCCCTTAAAAAAATTTTCATTGGAAAATAAATTATAAAAGTTGCCTAATGTTATTTTCTCATCCTTAGCCTTATTTCATTGACAAATAAAAGTTCATTGAACAATACAGATACCCCATTTGATCAAATGTTCACAAATCTAGCAGGGCAGCTCCCAGATTGCCAAAGTGAGCATTGCGTTCAACTTTAGTGAAAGCTGTCCCAAATTTAATTCCCAGTGGGAGCCTTCATGCAAAATGACCTCAGCTGTCAAAGCACTTTTAATAATACTGATAGTACAGCTGGGCTAGCAAAAAGACACAACTTTAAGCACAGGAAATTAATGGGTATTGCACAATTATATGGCTTCAAAAACTGTCAATGTTGCTCTTTACTGTAAGAAAAAGTACGTTGTAACTCGGCTGTTTATGAATTAGCAGAAGTTGGTAATCCGGAGCTTCCTGTTTGTCTCAGAGCGTGAGTTCTGCTTGCCAAAAGACTGCTTACGGAGTGTTTTTAAACCTCTAATTGCTCTTTACTGCGAAAGGATAGGAGGCAACCTTGCATTTCTGTTTCCAAGATACATTTTTTGGTCTTGTTAGATGAGGTACAAACTAGTTGTATGATGTACAATTAGGTCCGCGGCGAATGGGTGCTACGATGATTTAGTAATTACATGTGTTAAATTGGTTCCTGGGCAAGGCTGAGATATGTCATAAATAATTGTTATTATTGCTGGATAGAACGCTAAAAGTTTAGTAGTACTTAACCGTTTGCTAAAAATTAAAGTATTCCTTACTGGAATCGGAGCAATAGGGGAGGAATTCAGTTATCTGGACGTAAAAATATGACAAAAGTATTGTTTAATTTCGTATTTTATACACAGGAGTATGCATCCCGAGATAAATATCGATAAGGAGAAATCCTTGCCCAACAACCAATTTATCGCGTGTAAGTACTAAATCATAGTATCACCAATTTGCCGCGGACCAAATCGTCGCGGAACCAAATCACCCCGGGACCAAATAAACGGGTGCCATTTGGACCAGAGAATATCTTAGTTTTACCTTCAAAAGAATCTTCCATATTTAATCTCTTATACCAAACTCTACTCCATTGCCTTTACATAACAATTCACATTTCTTCAACATAGAATTCTTGGGAGATATGAGTAGAAGACTTAGATTCCAAATTTTGCGAAAACTTATTCACAAAAACTCCAATAAATAATATTCATTTGCCAAGAACATTTTGCATTCTAAAACTTTACCTTTATAACAAATTCTAGTGTATTAAAAGATACATTTTTACAGCAATACCTATTTCAAATTAATAAACCAAAATTGAGTAACGAAAAGACTTTCGCAGTGTTAATTGTGGATAGCCGATCCAATTGTTAAAATTTGAAAATTTTTCGCAGAGATGGAAAAGTACATACGTACTATTGGACAGTGATATGAAATGAAACTCTACATGACCCAATAGAAAGTAAAATTCTGGAAATTGGAAAGCTTTAACATTAAGAGAAATAGAAAATGTGTGCTGTATGTACCCGCTTATGAGGATCATTTTTTCACACAAGAGTTAGATTAATAACATGGTACGTCTTATACGATATCGATTTTACATGCATTTATTCATATAAATCAAGATAACATATTTAAGTACCCCAGTATAAGACAGCAAGGTTTTTGGGACTGTATTTAAAATAATTAACACAGCGATGGATTCTTTCAGAGGAGGCAGAAGTGGACAAACATATAATTTTCTTCTGGAAATTATAATTTTAATGAGCTTTTCGGAATGTTAAAATATTTCAGACGCTTCAAGTGTTCGTAAGAATATAAATCTAATGTTTCATACCAGTAACTTCAATTTATTACATTCCAGCGATGGAGTTTGTATGAGCATCAGTTGTTGGAGACCTAAAAATTCAATCTGTGATTAACTCTTAAATAACTCATCCCCCAAACCGACACATTCCTTTCAACAATCACTTACGGTATTCGTCCCAGCCCTTATATTTTGTACAGTTATATCCAGCAAGATATCTTTGGCGTTCTTCTCCTCCACAAAAAAATTCTTCTCGCAACCTTTTTCTATACCCCTAAAGATCCATCTTACTCTCTTAAGCTTTCCCTTCCAAAATTTTAATTCACCATTCTCATCTTCGACATCTTCCCAACGTAATATTTCTTGAAGATACAAACCTCACCTCACACTTCATCAGCAACTAATCCAGTGAAATGTCGTATCCCGTAACTTTTCTAAGTCTACCCCCTAAGTGTTATTTAGCGTTAATTTTAAACAACACCTATAAGTAATCATTTAAATCACGAACGTGATCGAAAAACAATAATAAAATCAAGGGCTTTCTCTTACGCGACTTATACTTATATTGACATTGATTTCCGTTCTTCCTGTTTTATGTATTAACAATTTTGATTTTTCTGCAGCTTGAGTGAGCTCGCACCGTTTGTATTCAACGTGTTGTAAAGCAGCAAAACTTGAGTGCATCGGGAGAATCATGTGAGGAAAAAAACAATCTGGAAGGAATTATATGAGTAGCCTATGTTCAATGTAAAAGAATGGAACCAAAGAATGGATTTATTATGATTGAGTGATAACGTGTAGTAATTAACGTGAAATAATTAACTAACGTGAAATAATTTTTATTTCAAATATTATCAAATATGATTTATTTCAAAGACTTTATCCGCTTCCTTTCCCACGTGATAAGCAATGGTTTATCAAGAATGATATCTTACAAAAATGTTCTTAAATTTAAGTTTTCAATTTGCAAAGTAAGAATATTACTTTTTCACTAACCAGTGGACAGCGAGCTGTGTGTGGGCTATCCATTGGAGATATCACTTTTTCTTTGCCCATTTTTCCAGAGCTCGGTGTGTTGTGTTGTATTGTCGTAGAATTGTAGATAAACCAGCAACAATTCGTTATGAAATGTTAGTATGTGAAACGGAAATAGATAGTCTGTGTCACTGCAAATGATAATGAACCGGTACACTGAGTCTAGAAGCTTTAAACCATTGTTCTATTTCAAATACAGTCTATCTAGCTCACTTTATGAGTATGTGGCTAAAATTTGAATTTTTACTATAAATATTGATACCGTGCATCAAGAAACGAGCATTTAACTGATTTTGACACCAAAGCCTATGCTTGAGTCATTCTACCGGTAAGACTTTTGATTTCGATGATTAATAATCTGAGCTTTTATATTTATCTTACAGATGAGTATTCCATAAGGGTACGAGTGGACACCTAGTTCTATTCAAAAAGGCTGGTATTATTTGCGCAAAAGGCGCAATATGAGACCCCTTCAGCCCGTTTAAATGCTTTTTTTATTATTCAACATTAACAATAACGGTTTAATCTTATGAATTGTTATTGCATAAAACTGTCATCCAAATTTCTGTGCTTACTGTGATTACCTCGCGAAAATAAATCCGACCATTTAATAATGATGCTGTCCAAGAATATAATCCATTTATAGTGAACCTTACTAAAATCTATAGAAATAAAACTTGTATATTATAAATATTTTTAATAAAGAATGAAAGTTGATAAATGGTTATACTGTGTAAGAATTATTCAAGAAGGATGACGTGTTAACAGAAAATGAGAACGGGCGATCTTATCCTGAACCCCTTCTTTGGCAAAAGAACGAGAAAAAAATCCAATCAATGAAATCTCCTCGCGCATATAAACGAACTAAACATTGTAATCCTTTACAGATAATAGAGTATCAGTGATTCCCTTCCTAAGTGCCATATATGCAATCACACACATCTAAAGTGATCTTTAACAACAATACTCTGTCTAAATGAAAGAAAGAAGTCCAAATTACAAGGCAAGCCAATGGGCATTAAAGGTCTGGAAACAATTTTCTGAATAGAGCAGGAACAAGTAAGGTTCCAAATATTATACATTCAAAATAGATAGGTTAAATCAGAACGTAAACAATTACATCGGCGTGGTCGAGCGGTTAGGATCTTTCCTAATCAATTACCCATTGGCAGGTAAAAGCAGTTCGAATCTCGGTAGCCCCAAATATTTTCCTTGGTTTGGGAAAAAATTTACCAAAGATTTCTCTTAACACAAAATAAATTCTTTACTAGATAACCCCTTTTCAAGCAAGGAAGTGGCCGAGTGGTTATGGTCATAGTAATACACAGTACTGTAATGTGGTTCAATCCCTGGTGTAAGGAAATATTTTCTTAGAAGAGCATGTGTTTTATGTAGATAGAAAGTTATACACAACATAAGTACGAAAAATAGGTGACAATTATCAAACGAGCATGTGGCTTCGTGGTTCAGGTCACTGTTAAAATGTCGAACTATAGGTTCAGAGGTTCAAATCCAACGGTGGGAATAATTTTCTCCAAAAATTAAATAAAGCTAGGACAATTGGTTCAGAAGACGGTAAGGGAGGTACAGTTCAGAAAAGAGGTGATAGAGAAGTAAGCTGGGAAAAGAAAGAAGATTGAGGAAGAAGAGAGAGAGAAAGAGCAAAATTTTTTGCATTTTTAAGACACCTGGGCTTAAGACACCTGGGATAAAAATAAATTCCTTCCTTCCTTCCTTCCTTCCTTCCTTCCTTCCTTCCTTCCTTCCTTCCTTCCTTCCTTCCTTCCTTCCTTCCTTCCTTCCTTCCTTCCTTCCTTCCTTCCTTCCTTCCTTCCTTCCTTCCTTCCTTCCTTCCTTCCTTCCTTCCTTCCTTCCTTCCTTCCTTCCTTCCTTCCTTCCTTCCTTCCTTCCTTCCTTCCTTCCTTCCTTCCTTCCTTCCTTCCTTCCTTCCTTCCTTCCTTCCTTCCTTCCTTCCTTCCTTCCTTCCTTCCTTCCTTCCTTCCTTCCTTCCTTCCTTCCTTCCTTCCTTCCTTCCTTCCTTCCTTCCTTCCTTCCTTCCTTCCTTCCTTCCTTCCTTCCTTCCTTCCTTCCTTCCTTCCTTCCTTCCTTCCTTCCTTCCTTCCTTCCTTCCTTCCTTCCTTCCTTCCTTCCTTCCTTCCTTCCTTCCTTCCTTCCTTCCTTCCTTCCTTCCTTCCTTCCTTCCTTCCTTCCTTCCTTCCTTCCTTCCTTCCTTCCTTCCTTCCTTCCTTCCTTCCTTCCTTCCTTCCTTCCTTCCTTCCTTCCTTCCTTCCTTCCTTCCTTCCTTCCTTCCTTCCTTCCTTCCTTCCTTCCTTCCTTCCTTCCTTCCTTCCTTCCTTCCTTCCTTCCTTCCTTCCTTCCTTCCTTCCTTCCTTCCTTCCTTCCTTCCTTCCTTCCTTCCTTCCTTCCTTCCTTCCTTCCTTCCTTCCTTCCTTCCTTCCTTCCTTCCTTCCTTCCTTCCTTCCTTCCTTCCTTCCTTCCTTCCTTCCTTCCTTCCTTCCTTCCTTCCTTCCTTCCTTCCTTCCTTCCTTCCTTCCTTCCTTCCTTCCTTCCTTCCTTCCTTCCTTCCTTCCTTCCTTCCTTCCTTCCTTCCTTCCTTCCTTCCTTCCTTCCTTCCTTCCTTCCTTCCTTCCTTCCTTCCTTCCTTCCTTCCTTCCTTCCTTCCTTCCTTCCTTCCTTCCTTCCTTCCTTCCTTCCTTCCTTCCTTCCTTCCTTCCTTCCTTCCTTCCTTCCTTCCTTCCTTCCTTCCTTCCTTCCTTCCTTCCTTCCTTCCTTCCTTCCTTCCTTCCTTCCTTCCTTCCTTCCTTCCTTCCTTCCTTCCTTCCTTCCTTCCTTCCTTCCTTCCTTCCTTCCTTCCTTCCTTCCTTCCTTCCTTCCTTCCTTCCTTCCTTCCTTCCTTCCTTCCTTCCTTCCTTCCTTCCTTCCTTCCTTCCTTCCTTCCTTCCTTCCTTCCTTCCTTCCTTCCTTCCTTCCTTCCTTCCTTCCTTCCTTCCTTCCTTCCTTCCTTCCTTCCTTCCTTCCTTCCTTCCTTCCTTCCTTCCTTCCTTCCTTCCTTCCTTCCTTCCTTCCTTCCTTCCTTCCTTCCTTCCTTCCTTCCTTCCTTCCTTCCTTCCTTCCTTCCTTCCTTCCTTCCTTCCTTCCTTCCTTCCTTCCTTCCTTCCTTCCTTCCTTCCTTCCTTCCTTCCTTCCTTCCTTCCTTCCTTCCTTCCTTCCTTCCTTCCTTCCTTCCTTCCTTCCTTCCTTCCTTCCTTCCTTCCTTCCTTCCTTCCTTCCTTCCTTCCTTCCTTCCTTCCTTCCTTCCTTCCTTCCTTCCTTCCTTCCTTCCTTCCTTCCTTCCTTCCTTCCTTCCTTCCTTCCTTCCTTCCTTCCTTCCTTCCTTCCTTCCTTCCTTCCTTCCTTCCTTCCTTCCTTCCTTCCTTCCTTCCTTCCTTCCTTCCTTCCTTCCTTCCTTCCTTCCTTCCTTCCTTCCTTCCTTCCTTCCTTCCTTCCTTCCTTCCTTCCTTCCTTCCTTCCTTCCTTCCTTCCTTCCTTCCTTCCTTCCTTCCTTCCTTCCTTCCTTCCTTCCTTCCTTCCTTCCTTCCTTCCTTCCTTCCTTCCTTCCTTCCTTCCTTCCTTCCTTCCTTCCTTCCTTCCTTCCTTCCTTCCTTCCTTCCTTCCTTCCTTCCTTCCTTCCTTCCTTCCTTCCTTCCTTCCTTCCTTCCTTCCTTCCTTCCTTCCTTCCTTCCTTCCTTCCTTCCTTCCTTCCTTCCTTCCTTCCTTCCTTCCTTCCTTCCTTCCTTCCTTCCTTCCTTCCTTCCTTCCTTCCTTCCTTCCTTCCTTCCTTCCTTCCTTCCTTCCTTCCTTCCTTCCTTCCTTCCTTCCTTCCTTCCTTCCTTCCTTCCTTCCTTCCTTCCTTCCTTCCTTCCTTCCTTCCTTCCTTCCTTCCTTCCTTCCTTCCTTCCTTCCTTCCTTCCTTCCTTCCTTCCTTCCTTCCTTCCTTCCTTCCTTCCTTCCTTCCTTCCTTCCTTCCTTCCTTCCTTCCTTCCTTCCTTCCTTCCTTCCTTCCTTCCTTCCTTCCTTCCTTCCTTCCTTCCTTCCTTCCTTCCTTCCTTCCTTCCTTCCTTCCTTCCTTCCTTCCTTCCTTCCTTCCTTCCTTCCTTCCTTCCTTCCTTCCTTCCTTCCTTCCTTCCTTCCTTCCTTCCTTCCTTCCTTCCTTCCTTCCTTCCTTCCTTCCTTCCTTCCTTCCTTCCTTCCTTCCTTCCTTCCTTCCTTCCTTCCTTCCTTCCTTCCTTCCTTCCTTCCTTCCTTCCTTCCTTCCTTCCTTCCTTCCTTCCTTCCTTCCTTCCTTCCTTCCTTCCTTCCTTCCTTCCTTCCTTCCTTCCTTCCTTCCTTCCTTCCTTCCTTCCTTCCTTCCTTCCTTCCTTCCTTCCTTCCTTCCTTCCTTCCTTCCTTCCTTCCTTCCTTCCTTCCTTCCTTCCTTCCTTCCTTCCTTCCTTCCTTCCTTCCTTCCTTCCTTCCTTCCTTCCTTCCTTCCTTCCTTCCTTCCTTCCTTCCTTCCTTCCTTCCTTCCTTCCTTCCTTCCTTCCTTCCTTCCTTCCTTCCTTCCTTCCTTCCTTCCTTCCTTCCTTCCTTCCTTCCTTCCTTCCTTCCTTCCTTCCTTCCTTCCTTCCTTCCTTCCTTCCTTCCTTCCTTCCTTCCTTCCTTCCTTCCTTCCTTCCTTCCTTCCTTCCTTCCTTCCTTCCTTCCTTCCTTCCTTCCTTCCTTCCTTCCTTCCTTCCTTCCTTCCTTCCTTCCTTCCTTCCTTCCTTCCTTCCTTCCTTCCTTCCTTCCTTCCTTCCTTCCTTCCTTCCTTCCTTCCTTCCTTCCTTCCTTCCTTCCTTCCTTCCTTCCTTCCTTCCTTCCTTCCTTCCTTCCTTCCTTCCTTCCTTCCTTCCTTCCTTCCTTCCTTCCTTCCTTCCTTCCTTCCTTCCTTCCTTCCTTCCTTCCTTCCTTCCTTCCTTCCTTCCTTCCTTCCTTCCTTCCTTCCTTCCTTCCTTCCTTCCTTCCTTCCTTCCTTCCTTCCTTCCTTCCTTCCTTCCTTCCTTCCTTCCTTCCTTCCTTCCTTCCTTCCTTCCTTCCTTCCTTCCTTCCTTCCTTCCTTCCTTCCTTCCTTCCTTCCTTCCTTCCTTCCTTCCTTCCTTCCTTCCTTCCTTCCTTCCTTCCTTCCTTCCTTCCTTCCTTCCTTCCTTCCTTCCTTCCTTCCTTCCTTCCTTCCTTCCTTCCTTCCTTCCTTCCTTCCTTCCTTCCTTCCTTCCTTCCTTCCTTCCTTCCTTCCTTCCTTCCTTCCTTCCTTCCTTCCTTCCTTCCTTCCTTCCTTCCTTCCTTCCTTCCTTCCTTCCTTCCTTCCTTCCTTCCTTCCTTCCTTCCTTCCTTCCTTCCTTCCTTCCTTCCTTCCTTCCTTCCTTCCTTCCTTCCTTCCTTCCTTCCTTCCTTCCTTCCTTCCTTCCTTCCTTCCTTCCTTCCTTCCTTCCTTCCTTCCTTCCTTCCTTCCTTCCTTCCTTCCTTCCTTCCTTCCTTCCTTCCTTCCTTCCTTCCTTCCTTCCTTCCTTCCTTCCTTCCTTCCTTCCTTCCTTCCTTCCTTCCTTCCTTCCTTCCTTCCTTCCTTCCTTCCTTCCTTCCTTCCTTCCTTCCTTCCTTCCTTCCTTCCTTCCTTCCTTCCTTCCTTCCTTCCTTCCTTCCTTCCTTCCTTCCTTCCTTCCTTCCTTCCTTCCTTCCTTCCTTCCTTCCTTCCTTCCTTCCTTCCTTCCTTCCTTCCTTCCTTCCTTCCTTCCTTCCTTCCTTCCTTCCTTCCTTCCTTCCTTCCTTCCTTCCTTCCTTCCTTCCTTCCTTCCTTCCTTCCTTCCTTCCTTCCTTCCTTCCTTCCTTCCTTCCTTCCTTCCTTCCTTCCTTCCTTCCTTCCTTCCTTCCTTCCTTCCTTCCTTCCTTCCTTCCTTCCTTCCTTCCTTCCTTCCTTCCTTCCTTCCTTCCTTCCTTCCTTCCTTCCTTCCTTCCTTCCTTCCTTCCTTCCTTCCTTCCTTCCTTCCTTCCTTCCTTCCTTCCTTCCTTCCTTCCTTCCTTCCTTCCTTCCTTCCTTCCTTCCTTCCTTCCTTCCTTCCTTCCTTCCTTCCTTCCTTCCTTCCTTCCTTCCTTCCTTCCTTCCTTCCTTCCTTCCTTCCTTCCTTCCTTCCTTCCTTCCTTCCTTCCTTCCTTCCTTCCTTCCTTCCTTCCTTCCTTCCTTCCTTCCTTCCTTCCTTCCTTCCTTCCTTCCTTCCTTCCTTCCTTCCTTCCTTCCTTCCTTCCTTCCTTCCTTCCTTCCTTCCTTCCTTCCTTCCTTCCTTCCTTCCTTCCTTCCTTCCTTCCTTCCTTCCTTCCTTCCTTCCTTCCTTCCTTCCTTCCTTCCTTCCTTCCTTCCTTCCTTCCTTCCTTCCTTCCTTCCTTCCTTCCTTCCTTCCTTCCTTCCTTCCTTCCTTCCTTCCTTCCTTCCTTCCTTCCTTCCTTCCTTCCTTCCTTCCTTCCTTCCTTCCTTCCTTCCTTCCTTCCTTCCTTCCTTCCTTCCTTCCTTCCTTCCTTCCTTCCTTCCTTCCTTCCTTCCTTCCTTCCTTCCTTCCTTCCTTCCTTCCTTCCTTCCTTCCTTCCTTCCTTCCTTCCTTCCTTCCTTCCTTCCTTCCTTCCTTCCTTCCTTCCTTCCTTCCTTCCTTCCTTCCTTCCTTCCTTCCTTCCTTCCTTCCTTCCTTCCTTCCTTCCTTCCTTCCTTCCTTCCTTCCTTCCTTCCTTCCTTCCTTCCTTCCTTCCTTCCTTCCTTCCTTCCTTCCTTCCTTCCTTCCTTCCTTCCTTCCTTCCTTCCTTCCTTCCTTCCTTCCTTCCTTCCTTCCTTCCTTCCTTCCTTCCTTCCTTCCTTCCTTCCTTCCTTCCTTCCTTCCTTCCTTCCTTCCTTCCTTCCTTCCTTCCTTCCTTCCTTCCTTCCTTCCTTCCTTCCTTCCTTCCTTCCTTCCTTCCTTCCTTCCTTCCTTCCTTCCTTCCTTCCTTCCTTCCTTCCTTCCTTCCTTCCTTCCTTCCTTCCTTCCTTCCTTCCTTCCTTCCTTCCTTCCTTCCTTCCTTCCTTCCTTCCTTCCTTCCTTCCTTCCTTCCTTCCTTCCTTCCTTCCTTCCTTCCTTCCTTCCTTCCTTCCTTCCTTCCTTCCTTCCTTCCTTCCTTCCTTCCTTCCTTCCTTCCTTCCTTCCTTCCTTCCTTCCTTCCTTCCTTCCTTCCTTCCTTCCTTCCTTCCTTCCTTCCTTCCTTCCTTCCTTCCTTCCTTCCTTCCTTCCTTCCTTCCTTCCTTCCTTCCTTCCTTCCTTCCTTCCTTCCTTCCTTCCTTCCTTCCTTCCTTCCTTCCTTCCTTCCTTCCTTCCTTCCTTCCTTCCTTCCTTCCTTCCTTCCTTCCTTCCTTCCTTCCTTCCTTCCTTCCTTCCTTCCTTCCTTCCTTCCTTCCTTCCTTCCTTCCTTCCTTCCTTCCTTCCTTCCTTCCTTCCTTCCTTCCTTCCTTCCTTCCTTCCTTCCTTCCTTCCTTCCTTCCTTCCTTCCTTCCTTCCTTCCTTCCTTCCTTCCTTCCTTCCTTCCTTCCTTCCTTCCTTCCTTCCTTCCTTCCTTCCTTCCTTCCTTCCTTCCTTCCTTCCTTCCTTCCTTCCTTCCTTCCTTCCTTCCTTCCTTCCTTCCTTCCTTCCTTCCTTCCTTCCTTCCTTCCTTCCTTCCTTCCTTCCTTCCTTCCTTCCTTCCTTCCTTCCTTCCTTCCTTCCTTCCTTCCTTCCTTCCTTCCTTCCTTCCTTCCTTCCTTCCTTCCTTCCTTCCTTCCTTCCTTCCTTCCTTCCTTCCTTCCTTCCTTCCTTCCTTCCTTCCTTCCTTCCTTCCTTCCTTCCTTCCTTCCTTCCTTCCTTCCTTCCTTCCTTCCTTCCTTCCTTCCTTCCTTCCTTCCTTCCTTCCTTCCTTCCTTCCTTCCTTCCTTCCTTCCTTCCTTCCTTCCTTCCTTCCTTCCTTCCTTCCTTCCTTCCTTCCNGGTATAATGATAAAAATTTTTTTGCAGATAAACTATACCATTATTTTTCAAAATAGGGGGCAAAATTTAGGTACAAAATTTATTGTGAATTTTAAAATTCATTCAGTGAAGTGTAAGAATTCGTAAACTAATATCATGAGAGACTAGGTTAGAGAGTATCGTAGTTGCTCCTTTTCTATAATGCCCCCCATGATGCTACCTCGTTTCTTACAGAGCCTTTCAGATTTTCAAGTACACCACTTTATATACTTGTCTCATTAACAAAGAAAAGATATTTTCAATGCATTTTAATGAGACCACGTTTTACTAATACAACTGTCCTCTATTTCTCTTCCAAGCAAAATCATGTTAAGAATGCTGCTGAAGAAATATGTAAAAATTTATGAAAACAATGTGAAAATTACTCTTAATTACATTTAAGGAATCATCCAGGGTATTGTTAAATAATTTCCCCACCAGATTATATGATTGAATTTTTAGCAAGTATCTAAAAGATCACTTACTTATACTTCTCACCCTCTTAGTCAGGATGGTTTCAATTAAAAAAACTCAATAGCAAAACAACTCCAGAGGTTGAACAATCTAATCTGATTCCGCTATCTTGTTTCATTAATTTTTAAGTAAAAAAATGTATCACTATGACCAATTTTAAGGCCAATCATTAAGCCAACCTATTTTAATACTTAAAAACGTTAATACTGCTTCAATCATGTGGATCTAACTCTTTTGGTTCACATCAAGTTCATTCAAGCCATAATCCAGAATGAACATAAACTTGAAAATCTTAAGCATTTCATCAGTAATGTTTTTAACCCTCTTAGTGCTATCCTTCTTCCTGGGGTACTGGCGAGAAATGCGTAGGTTTTCTTTAATAAAATGTAGCAATTAGGGGTAAAAACAATACAAAGCTATTTCATCATCATCATCATCATCAGCCATTTTCAATCCGACGTCGGATGTAGGCCTCTCCAAGCGCTTTCCAATTCTCTCTATTCTGAGCTTCTCGTTGCCATGTTACCCCTAANCTTGGAAAATTGGTTCAGAAGACAGTGAAGGAGGTACAGTTTAGAAAAGAGGTGATAGAGAAGTAAGCTGGGAAAAGAAAGAAGATTGAGGAGGAAGAGAGAGAGAGAGAGAGAAAAAGAGCAAACTTTTTTGCACTTTTAAGACACCTGGGCTTAAGACACCTACCTACCTACCTACCTACCTACCTACCTACCTACCTACCTACCTACCTTCCTTCCTTCCTTCCTTCCTTCCTTCCTTCCTTCCTTCCTTCCTTCCTTCCTTCCTTCCTTCCTTCCTTCCTTCCTTCCTTCCTTCCTTCCTTCCTTCCTTCCTTCCTTCCTTCCTTCCTTCCTTCCTTCCTTCCTTCCTTCCTTCCTTCCTTCCTTCCTTCCNCCGCACTAAAAGGGTTAAAGCAGAGGAACCAAATATAATGTGTAATCTTATCTCCAAGAACAGTTAATATATTTACAAACAAGTTAAAGAATTAATTAAATTACAAAATAGACTCATTTACATCAAATTGAAAACAACTTAATTAGATTTTGTATATTTTGTATTTCATTTGACACTTTCAATTTCACTTGACGCCTTTACATAAAGGATGACAATAAAGATAGAAATCATACTTAAGTAAAATTTTGTTTATTTTCCATTCAAACTTATCTCTCTAAGAAGGACAACACTGCCTGGGATTTGCCCAATGCTGAGGAGGGAAATCCCTCACACAAAAACAAAGGCATCAAAATTTGTACAGATTGAAATGTTACATATTTATATTAATCAACTAAAGCTAAACACAAAGTTATAAAAAAAAAATTTTACAATGAAAAGCAACCATGCATTGGCTGATTTTCATACACTTTCAGACAATTTATCAGGTTATACAGTAATGATTACATCTAAGAACAGATTTCTACAATATACACAAAGTACATCACACCAACAGGATTTTTTCAAAGAGGTATTCACAACATCAAAAGCTACATTTGGAAACAAAATATTGATTTAAATCACCAATAGAAAAATAAAGGTCATATAATCTGATGTAGAAATATAAATGTGACAAAAGCTGAAAATAGAACATGAAAGAATAGAGATAAAACACTAAAAAAATCCTACAAAATTGTTCATATTCAGAAAAAAAATCCATGACAAGTTTCCTGAAAAAGATTGCTTTAAAATAATTTAATTACTTTCTTACATACATTGAAAGACACTATGAAAGTATATTGATCTACAAATAGATGCTTCTTAAAAAACATGAAAAATGTAAGGAATACCCTTTCCTTGCATGAAAAAAACAAAGATGAATAGTTGGTATAACAAGCCAAAGAATTTTAACATATTAAGATGCATTAATTTTTCTGAGTGATTATCAGATATAAAAAGAAACAAAATATTATAGAATAGGCTTACACAGCTTACTGTCCTGATAAAAATATTAGAGAAATACTCTAAAATAGATCTAATAGAAATTGACTAATAATAATTTTTATTGGTCCAAGGATCAAATATTCCATTGATATAGGACAAGTCACGTATGAGATAAAAGAGATTAAAAAACGTACAAGTATGTGTGTATGTATACATATATACCTACAATCCCATCTTAGATGTCGAATAATGGAAATATTAAACTAAACCATAATTTTAATTAACAATAAGAAAAACTCAAGATCTTCACAACATGAAAATGTCAATTTTAGAATATGTAGCAAACAAACAATACAAAAGGCAATTTGTGAAAAATGATGCAGCAAAACAATTTTAAAAACAAAGCTTTGGACAAAAAAAGGGGAATACCTGAAAAGAGAAATACTTTCTATAGAAACCTGTATGTACTAAAAAAACTTAGAACTACACACTTCTTATACACCAAAATAATCTATAATTGTATAACTCAATATGTTCTCGTATTTCCAAAAATATGACAATGAAAAGAATATCAAAATATCTTAAGGGTATAGTATGTAACAAGACGAAAAATATGTAAAAGCTTCAATTCCACATAATGTCAGATAAAGCACCAGTG
>KZ308241.1:1059034-1076066 GCA_000376725.2 Ladona fulva
AAAAAATCAATGTAAACCTTGAAAATTTCCCAAATGGCTCATTCAATGAGGCAACTGGAGGAAATTAGTAACGTTTACAATACAACATCAACCTCAAAAATAGACTATGGATACTCATAATTCAACAGCTGTATACAATCAGAAAGAACAAAAGAATATTTTAAATACTAAGGGTATTTTCATAAATATTTGTGCTGTTATTGGATAATATGTATACAAAGAAAAAAAATTATATATGTAAATACATATCTAAACAGCATAGATATTAAAGATGCCACTGAAAAATTCAATACATTAAAAATCTATTACTGCAGAAAATTTCATTCTTCTTAGGGAATGTCACTAATGAATGGCTACAGAAAAAAATTGTTACCATTAAATTAAAGCATTTCATGCTCTGATATAAATTTAATAATATTATGCAACTCCTTCAACGTCAAGTGTTGCATAAACATATGGGGTCTGTGAGCTGAAATGAGCTACTTCCAGATTTCTTCAACGTAATACGAGACAGTTCCATGCTAGATTTAGCTCGTTTGAACTGTTTTCCTCAGGGATTGAATCTCTGAAAGAAACCTAATTAAAGACAAAAATATCATAAATAAGCAAGGTTTAATTAATTGAAAATAAAAAATAAACAAGAGAAATACAAAAATCACTTCAGAAAATAACATTCATATAAATTGATGCCTAAACAACCGACCTATTTAGAAGAAAGTACCAACTGAAAAATTTAACATACATATGGAACCATACAAGCTTCTGCAAAAACTTCCAATTATACATTAGAGGACAAGAACATATGGTATGAATAACTGGCAGTAATAAATTTACATTAGAACATTAATCTGATACAATAATTAATCAAAAACAAATATTTAGTACATTGATATGAAGCTCAAATGCATAAATGTGGGCCTCAGGGAAGCAATTCACAAAACAAAGTTGAAAGATCAAAAACAGCTAGAATGGAAAAACTCACAAGTACATGAATAAGCTTTATAGAGAACTTAAAAGAATAAAATGTTTTAAAAAATATATGCTATGTATGCTATGATATATTAATAACAGAACAATTATACTAAGAAAAACTTGACTTTCATACAGCATTTACATATTTGAAACATGAGAAGAAAATTCTTCATAAGGAAATCCCACTGGAAAAGAAATCATTTTGAAAGCAAGTTTTAAAAATGTTATCAACGATAAAAATATAAGCTACTAATGAATATAGCAAACTATTATATATATTTATTTAACCATTATATTACAAAAATATATACATCACAAAGAAATGTTGGCCATAAGGTATACTATGAAGCTATAAAGTGATATGTAGAAAATACTCCACAAAGATATGAACAGCAATCATGCTATCTTTGAAGAGACTGATTAGCCCAACAAAACCCTCAACAAAAAGGAGCAAACAGATACCACATGGTCAATGGAGGTAAAAGCTGGACCTAAAGATGTGATGAGCCTACCAATGAAGACTGAGAAGACAATTTTATGGAGCTCAAAAGTACTTCTGTAGAGGATCAAAACCTATATTCTCAGTCACCATAATAAAATTAATACGTACTCCTTTATCAAGAGTTAACTTCCTATAATGATGAAAGAAATTTCTCTACTGTAAAAACCTAAAACAAATCATTAATTGGAATTAAGTTTTAATACAAATTAAAAAATAATAGAAGGTAACATGAAGCATTAAATAACTAAAAATTCATTTTCATACATAGTAATTTCTAAGTCATCAATAGCAAAAACAAGGCAAAGAAGACATGAAGAATGACATAGCAATATACCTACAAAATAAGCCATAAAAATCCTAGATATAACACGGAGAAGATATAAACTGAAAAAAGAAATCACCCAAGTACATCGGTAGAAATTAAAAATATACAACTAACAATACATTCACTTTAAAACACCAAAAGGAAATTAGACGGAGGAAGTTGATGGTTCAACACTATATGTAATTCTAAAGGAGGAAATTAACTTATCAATGTATGTTAAGACTATAAAAAACAAAAAATAAGTCTTATAGCAAAAATTGTATAATTATTGCTAGATAATATTCTAATTATATAGCACATATTAAACAATATTTTATAGCTTTATATTAAAAAGAAAGTATGTGAATAGGCTCCCAAATAATGTGTATATACGAGTTTAAAATAAACCTCATTCAGCCTAACAAACCAATCAAGAACCTACCATACAGACAGAAAGAAGGAATAAATAAGATGATCGACAAGTGCAAAAAAATAATAATATTAATAAATTTTTATACACACCTAGAAAAACTAAATATTAATAAGAACATCCACTCAAAGATCCAAAAGGTAGTCAAACTTGAAACAACTTCAATAGTACAAAAATTCCTAGGAATGCAATAGGGAGGTATTTCACTTGGTTAAGACCCATCAAAGAACCGACATTAGTCCACAAATGTGAGATAAATCAATAATAATAATAAAGGACTTCAGGGCAAGATTGAGACTAACAAGTCTCTTCTTACATCTAACCCTTGGTTAGGATGGATGGACCAAGCAAAACATTTTTATGTAAAATCTAAATATAACACGCTTGCAAATGATGCAATATATAAAATAACAGTTATTGTAAAATTTAATCACCTGGAAGACATTAAAAATTATTGCAGGGGCCCCTCTATAAACATTGCTTCTTATCTTGATATGCTTAAATTTATATTTATTTAAAACACAATTGAGTCACTATATCACACATTGGGAATGAAAAGGGAACAAGCCAAAAACGAAAGCAGAGGATTGGTAATGAATTATCTTCTACCAGTCAAGAGTAGAAACCAACTACGGTCAAAAAACCAATTAAAAATAATTCCATTACAAGAAAATGTATTACAATATTACAAATGCTGCAGTTTGTAAAGCAACAAGGCCTACGAAAAGATGATCTGCTGACCTGATAAAAGCAAGGTATGAGAAACTTTGAATACATTAATTTCCACTAAATTATAAATACTTTTATACAAAATAATACAATTGCAATATAAACTATGTGTAATAGAACTTATAAAAATACCAAGTTATACTACCCAAGTTTTCCTATAATGATAAAAAAACAATAAGCAATATCAATTTAAAGTTATGAAAGATGAGTATTATCCCATGTAAATTCACAATTACCTATACGATCTATACCCCAAATTTTATTAATTTATAAGAACCAATGACAACACAGCAGCACACTTAAACTATGATTCTGAAAACCTAATTTCACAATAGATTAATAAACATTTATCATAAAGATTATCAAACTAAAATTTGTCTTATACATTAAACTGTCTATAATCAATAGCCATTTGTGTGAGATCAACAAAAAGTAATTTTACTACTGCAAAGTAAATATATCATCAAATCAAATCAGCAGAAAATACTTTTGGGAGCAAGATTTTTGGGCAACTAAATATTCTATCAGCTAAGCAAATTTTGATTACAGTGAAACACTTTGCTTTCCATGGTTCAGGTGCTTGTTTCATGATGATGTCTCTCAAACAGTTGTTTCTTGTCTTCAATGCAGAGACTGCTGCTATAATGCTTTTTCTGACCTCTTCTGGCAGCATCCCAGGAGGACCTTTTGGAAGCTTCTGGCCTCCACCTCTAGCACTTACATCTGAACAATTATGTCCACCACAACCCTCTGGAAGTGATTTAAAAAACAAAGAAAAAGGGAAAATGTAAATGAAATTACACAAACAAATTTCCCAAGTGTTACAGAAAATATTTTTTTCTGAGTGGGTTTTCTCCAGTTGGTCAACGGTAGACTGTCACCTTGCAGTCACATGCAGAAGTCTGTATAATCTTCTCACTGGCAACTTGTTACCTAGAAAATTGATTTCACCAATCTATTGAAACTGCAACATCATCACCTCTAACGTAGATGGCACAGTCTCTATGCACCGAGCAGAGAAGTTCACATGCCTTTTAAAACTCGGGAACCACCAATACTATGTTTTCATTGTTGACATACACCATTGCACTACTTATTTTACAGCAACTTAGATCACACTTATTTCATCACCTCAGAGTCAGGCATCAATGTTTTGAATGCATAAAACCTAATTGGCACAGTTTAAAGGACCTCTCACTTGTGAATGTACCTCAGCAAAATCCAGGAATTCACTTCTGACCTTCAATGTAGTGATAGCTATTCCTCTGTTTTTCCTTGCTTCTGGTAGCAGCATCTCCATTCCAAGGAAAGAAGACCATAGTAAAACTCCTACACCATTAAAAATGAACTCCTACACCATTACAAATGGCTAATGTCTGGTAGATGTTGCCACAGTTGTATACTAAAAAAGAGCATAACCTTGCTGTAGGAAGAATTTTTCACAAGAATGAAATTTTTATGAATACTTTTTTATGCTTACCCTTTTATATGGTTTCTATGAAGTTTATTTCAGTCAACATTCTTCAACAAGAATGACAAAAAATTCCTTGCAGTATAAGCCTTCATATTCCCAAACTATATAAGGATGACCCTTTTAAATTCAGAACAGCAAACTGCACGCATCTAGTGGTTATGCCTTAATGGAATTCTAAAGGATTAGCATAACCTTGCTGTAAAAAGAATTTTTCATAAGATTAAATATCTTTCAAATCTCTTCTATATCCAAATCTAATTTGAACTGAATAAAAATCTCAAATTCTTACTTTTTTGTTGATATTCTTCAACAGGAATGGGAAAGATAAATTCCAGCAAGAGACTTGAGCATATCCTTCATACAATTGAAATATATACATTTCTATTTCTTCTGTCATATTGCCTTTGAACACATGAGAGTTGGTCAAGCACTCCAATTGGATTCCCCATGGAAGGAAAATAATGAAAAAATACACAAAGTAGTAGATAAATAATTGGATGAAAAATTATGACCATCATAGATAGATAGTCTTCTTAATCTTAATTTGACCTTACATTGAGAACATATTAAGATATCAGCTCTTAAATTTATTGGCAACTTTGATGTATCATGAAACCAAACATTTTACAAAAACCTTTGTTAATTTCTTTGGTATAGATTAAAAATTCATCGAGTCTATTACAGAAATCTTTACATTGCAGATGAAACAAATCATCCTCATAGTTTACTTTTAGTTTTCACTTCTAATGCAAGCTTGGGAAATCCATTTGCTCATTTAAATTTAGTGAAGGAGAACTTTACTGTCAGTTCAAACTTTGAATGTTCTATCAAAATGAGGTTAAAATTCAGTCCATCAGAGCCAAAAACTCCTTTTTCAAGTCATAAAATTACCCTTTATTTATAATTATAGAATCTATTACAAATCTGAGCATATGTACAGGCCTTGAAAGGCAGCAAAATAGAATGTCTTGAAACAAGCCAAATATTTAAGTATGCACATGTTATCGACTAACAAAATCCCCTCAAAAAGTTTTGCAAGATGATAATGAAATAAATTTCTATACCATTAAGAGTAATCTAAGATAAACTATCATAGGGAGTGATTTTAATCTCCCAGATATAGAATGGGAAATTTATAGCACAATGAAAAGGTCCAGGGATACAGGCTAACATAAAACATTAAATATGCTTCAGAAAAACTCATCAATTCAAGCAGTAGAAATTTCCAACTAAGGGAGGAAATATTTTCGACCTCTTCCTAATTTTCTTTCCTAAAAAAAGGGCATTTCAAATGACGAAGGGATTTGTGACCTTTAGGTGTATTCTTAGACATCAAAATAAAATTTAACGAGTCTAGAAAACCAAAACATATATCTCTTTTCCAAAGCAAATTTTGAGGGCTCTTATGAAAAATTTTATAGTGATTTTAATTCATCTAAGTAGATGTTAATTAAATGTCCACCAAAGAAACTGAAGTAGCTTGAATGCTAGGACTCTACACCCTCTACTACATGCCAAAAAGTGGATTGCAGGGTATTTATGTAGATGAAGACGTTATAGTTGAAATACCTACTTCAAACCCCAGGCTCAAATAGATTTCATGAACATTTTCATGCAAATTTCACTTGATCCTTTCAACAAAAATGTTTGACTGATATATATAAGAATATTAATAAACCACAAACATTAAAAATTCATCAGCTTCAACTTTTCAAAATAATTTTTTTTTTAATTTTCATACATTTTGAAAATGATCTCATAGTAATTAAATATGGTACTCTTAACTGCGCAAGACAATAAAAAACAATGATAGGAAAACAGCCACCATGCAGCCCACTGCCCATGTTCATCTGACCTGGCATGAAACGTTTAAGTTTAAACTATTAGGGATTTTACAAATAATATTGTAGCTTATGATACTTTCATATTCTTCTCTAATTCAATCCAAAGTAATAATTCATAAATTAATCCTAATCAATTTAAATAATGCAAGAATTTCCAAAAAATATTTTCTTGAAATGCACAACTATGAACCACTAACCCCCAAGGATGTTCTATCTGATCTGCCAAGTAGAAGAATTGGGCTTTAATGGTTTAAAGAAAGGACCTTCAACTAAAATTATTCCATTACATTGCCCTACATAATTTACTGGATTTCCATTTTTATTTTCTACCAAAGACATCAAGTCATGCTAAAGCTTCGAAACAGTCAACCATACCAATGCAGATGCTAAATGTAATACCACTACACCAACTACACAAGTGATTACCCCCAAGAAATTAGTAAATAGAGCCACCACTAGATCACAACATTTCATTCAACTCTCATTCACAATCACTCATTCACTTTCATTCAAACAACACCACGACCTACATTCTGTTCTGACAATACCAATCCTTTAATATTTTGAGATCTCTATTGTTACTAAACTTCAGATTTTTAAATTAACTCGAACCCAGAGCCACGCCATTATATAGGTGCTAGGGGTGCATCGCATCCATGCAGTGGCATCTTAAGGGCAGCCACGGTATCCAACCATTATTATTATAACATAATTTGTTGCTTTGTGTGATAGACAACATGTCTAAGAAAGGTTACATCATGAAATTAAAGATTGGCAAACATCTAGAAGAAAGAATTGTGGATAAATCAAGATGGGAAAGGAATATTTGTGCAGTGGATTTAATCAAAATATCGGAATCAATAAAAGATTTTCTGGTATAAAAAATAAATCATCCTTAGGTTTCGAAATATATCCTCACCAGAGATTTGATCAGTTTTTCCTAATTGGTAATTTGCTTTGTGTTTTTTACCAACACTTCCAGAGACTTGCTGCAAAGATAATTAAAAGTAATGTGAACCATTAACTCATAATATAAATTAACTACGTTGGGACAAAATATGCATAATCAAGTATTACTGATATTTTGTGACTAATGTAAGTTGAAAAACAAAGTTATAAAACGATGTCTTTTCAAAATCTTACAAAAAAATTTTATCTGGAAAATCAGAATATGTATGATTTTAGTATTTAATTTTATGCACCAGGGTGTAGATAGGCTGGGCGTGGCTCTACTCTAACCTCATTCTGTTAGCTAAAAGCTTTTCCTAAATTCACTACCCCTTTCACGGTTTTCTTTGATAATGTGTTCCATTCATCAATGCAAGCACACACACTTTTCATACACAAAGATTTAACGAAGGTATACCACAACATGTTAAAGAAAAGCAAGCATAAAGGCTAGGCCAAATAAAAATGGAAATCCATCTCTTCGATCAACATTTGATTTTTTTAATTTCGATTTTTTTGTGACAGCTTTGCTTATCATTTACCTGAAAGTTTTCTTGGACAAATTTTTTTTAACTACAGGAAAATGAATGTTATGAAATTTATGTTAACTCATCAAATCAAATGCTATAGGAAATTACTAAAACTGCTTTTTCAGCTTTTAGCACTTAATTGCATGACTTTTATTCAACAAAATTTTTTCGTTTTAATTAATTCTTCCATGAGCAGCACAAATTGCCTAACGCTTGGAAACTCAGGTTTTTATAGCATTCAATAGTGGAAAATTACATTAGAATTAATAAAATTAAAATTTTTAAAATATAAAATTCTAAATTTACACCTGAAAATTTGTAACTACTAAACATCATTCAAAGTGGCACTATTCCCAAGGAGGTGAACATTTTTACTTTTAATGGTTTCAAAATTTTTTACTAATTTTACATCAAACTTCAAGAGATCTTGTTCAATTTACCCAAAAAATTCATAGTAGAAGTTCCTAAGTAATCAACATTCAAGTTCAAAGAAAGGATTAATGTAACATTCAAAGAGTAATTTAATGAAGTAATATACCCTAAATTTGAAAAGAAAGTTTCCCCCTGAATGAAAATGATTTTCCCAGAATATCTTAATGTCAAAGTATATCGTGGAAATTTCCTAGACTTAATTCAAAATATCACGACAGCAATTATTTTTCTTTAATGCACGAGAATGTCTGCAACAGCTCGATCACATTCTAGACAACCCACATTGGCTACACGACTACCATTATAATTTGCAAAAAGGTTATTTTAAATTTAAACTTCGCATACCAACGAACTTTTCAACAATTTACTGTTCGCGGAATATTGACATTTAACGAGAAAAGTGAGGTATGAAGGAAAAGTTGGGACAAAAAGTGATAGCAAGATTTTCAGAGCCCTTTCAGCTTTCGAATTCTAAAGACAGCTATATTCTGTATTTCAAATATTAAAGTTTCTAAGAAATTGAGTGTCCAGTTGATATGGCAAAATTAAGTTAACTGGCAACGAAACCATATTCAGCATGTTTTACAGCAATGAGGAATCCCTAATGAATATAATTTATAAAAAGTAAATTAATAAGTTAATTGTTCGGCAAAGTTTTGGTGAACGAAATTGAAGGGCCACTTCAGAATAAAAACTGGTACAAGTATATCGTTTGTTATCTGATCAAATGCTACCAAGAATTCAGAATGCATTACGTAGGAATCAGAATCAGATACTAATGCCGTACATATGATTAAGCAGTAAATGAAAAAAATCAGACCACGTGTTAAATCACCACACCACTTTAGGTGACTCAGTGCATGTATTTAAATATTCCGGCATTGAAACTGTACGGAGGAAAACTAATTTTATCTCCAAACGAACTTTCACGTGGCATAGTGAGGAATGAAGAGCATAATTTGCTTCCTGAGTTAAGTTAAATAGGCCGCATTAGACACCGGAAAATGTCGCGGTACAAGGACGCGGGTCCCATACATCTGGTATACGGAATTCTTGGAAGACTAAGTTAATGTGCCGAGCGTTAGAAATATTCGTTTTGAATTTCTTTCCTATTCTATGCGTAAATTACAAATAATCCGGCCGACGGAGGTTGAAAGCAAAAATTTTAATAATTAACCGTTATGTCAAGCATTTTCTAAACCTTGTAATGAAGCAGTCTTCACTAAAATATATCCTGAAGCAGATTTAACTATTAAAAATCGGCTCACGTTGTTCGAGGAATTTCAATTGGAAAATTATCTGCAGGACTAACGAATCTTCCAGTTTGTTGTATTCGCTTCTTTTCTTTCCCCGAAGAGTGTGCGGCACATTCAACAGAAGATTGTAAATTTTGCGTCACCCACCTTAAAGTAAGTTATAACTAGCGTATTTAAATACACAAAAACTCTATTTATTGAATGGCTTGGTTTAACCATAGCGAAAAAAGGATCTGCATATTCTCACTCTAATAGATACAGAATATTACGAAATTATAATGAAGGAACCAATGATTATATGCCGGGAAACTCGTTAGTCGACCATGATAAAATTCACATAGGAGCCTTCAACAAAATTCGTTGAACTTAAATAATAAGTGAAGAGCCTTACTCTCAAAAAGGGTACCGTTACCTTCACAGGTTCGCCTTGTTTCTGTTTGGAAAAACTCCCTACGACCATGTGTAGGTATTAAATTTCCAAAAGTCAAGTCATCTCGGCAAGTAGAAAGCTTTTCCCATCCCTCTCCACAACCATGGTCTCACTTCCGAAATCTGCTAGTAGTTTTATGAATGCTTAGAGGATCACCTTACATAAATTAGTTAGTCCATACTTTGCACAGATTATCGTAACTTACCTTGAGATATTAGATGGGAAATTCATCTTACCGAGGTAAGCATCAGAGCGATTCTTAGCGAAATTCTCTCAAGTCCAACCTCCTCGGAGGTCACCATTAGACTAATCGGACTAAAGTTTTTCCAAGAAATGAAGGGCGATTGGGCGCCTTGCAATACCCGATTACGCCTAACGATCTATCGTACGATTTTCCTTATCGAACTAATAGATGTCCTATAGGAACGTATAGATAGAGATTGAACCTCTACCTACACCTTTCTATTGGCCATCAAATCTGTCCGATATTAAAGGGTAAAAAAAATTTCTAGGGGATTGAAATATGGTATTAGAATATTCCATAGGCGGCCGGAATTTATTTAGCAGCTTGTAGAATTTATTGCATTCGACGTGGTGGACGTTTGCATTATTAATCTCGCATTTATGAGCTAATATTTAATTTAATAGCAGAAGAATATATATGTACTAACAAAATAAGCTAATTTCCACATAGTTTAAAAGATTTATGGCCGATTTTTTGCAGTAATATAGCACTGATGAGATTTATCTAAAAGTGGCTACTTTCTCTAATGGAAGACAGTTGGAAGAGCTAAGAGGATGTATATGTATGTACATACATGTATGATGTATTTTTTTTCAGGAGTTCAATGAGCCAAATAACTAATCACGATATTCCTCTTAACCTCTGCAACTAGACTTTGAATTTGTATATAGAAAGCTAACTATGAATGTGAACATGTTTTATGATTTATATATAAAAAGAGAGCCACCAGAATCTTATTTAAGATAACGGATTAAAATGTTTACCATTAGAAGTTGTATTGAAGGGGGAGTCTAATGAGTTAGTTCAGCTTTCTGCATTGCTGTGCCATCCTGTTACATCTTATAACCCATGATCCAGCACCACTGCTATGTGGTCAAACAGCTTATTGTATTTCGTAGAGAATAGCCAAATGATTCTTTTAACCAGAATGAGAAGCCCCAGTTGAAAAGGAATGCCTCTTAACAAATATTTAAGGGAAGTGGTAGAACCAAGATTGTTAATATAGTCTTCATAAAATCTCTCTACCTGCCATTAAGTCTGAGATCAGAATGAATCAAAGAGAATGGAGGGGTCTTAAGGCCAGAAACCTTACATCCATAAAACAATTTCATTGGCAAAAACACCCAGTAATATACTTCATATGGTGAAGGTAGCTAAAGTAGCTGGTAATGATTGAGGCAAAATAGAACATAGTAGGAGATGCATGTTGACCCTACTTAAAGAAATATTGATTCAATAAAACTTTCAGAACAAAAAATAAAAGAAGTTGAGATAATATTCACACTCAGCAATGCATCCTTAAGTGTCCAATGCCCAGCAAAAACAGTTTTGAGAAAGTTATGGTACACGGAATTGAGCCTCTGAAAGGTAAGCAGGAAATCAGAATTGAGTGATCATGATGCTTGAGTCGAAAATAACCACAGATATGGAATTACAAAAACAGCAATGGAAAAACTCATCTGCTTCATGAACATAATGTCTCGCGCATGAAATTGTTTACAAATACATCTGACATCAATGTAAGAGTTGAAATTAATCGATAATTACAGGTCCCAAACGGTATTTTTAGAAATCAAATTTGTATTGGCTAATACCCCGAGGTAGAAAAATAAGTACTAAAAGTATACAAGAATAGGAAAAAGAATACTTCTAAAATTACCGCAATAATTTTTTATTACACTACCATGGTTTTGCCCCTTCAGGTCATCATCATAACTTGATGGTAAAATAATAAAATAAATATATTTGTGATTAACTGCCCTTAAAGCCATTGAAGTCAAATCAATATTTGGCTAATATCCAAGCATCCAGGTGTCAAAACATCTAAAAAAAAATCCCCAAAGATTAAACATTCAGTTGAACAATCTCTAAGGCATTCCACATAAAAAGGCTTGAAACTGAAGTGCTTAGAGAATCCTGATTGAGAAACTCCACAAGAATCTGAGCAAGATATTATTACATGAATAATTAAGTACGTAACAATAAACTTAACACCAAGGACATAGAGTTAGGATATTCTATGGTGAACATCAGTGTACATCAACCAAATAAATGTATTTCTATTAGTTTGTTACTGTGCTCATGAAGGAAAATAGAATCCATACTACAATTTAAGAGAAAATGTTTTGGTTGAACTTCAGAGGGAAAAGTGCATGTTAACAAGAGGCAATAGATCTTTGAATTTTCTCTTCCAGGTGAACTGAACTCATTTCTACAGTGCAACCGAAGTTACTCCAGCATCCCAGCTGCCATGTTCAGGTTGAGATTATTGATTCATTAAATATCTTACATTTTATCAGTTGGCTGCCACCTAAAATGTCTATAATATGAAGCTTTCAGAGGTCACAACTGAGAGTGTAAAGATATAGCCTAAGAAAAATGGTACTATTCTTGATAGATCATGGAATAAATTGCATTTGAGACCAAGCATTAGACATACATATCAGGAAATAAGAGAAATGATTGATAGACTAGCTTTATAAATGAAACGTCATCTGGAAAGCAGAAAAAGCTGTCATAACTCTTAAGAAATGAACAATAAAAATATAGAGACAGTAGAAATAAGCAGATTAATGCCATAAATTAGTACAAGGAAATAAGATAGGGTCACATCTATCAAGTCATTCACTTTAGGGTTTAAGGAGAAATTTCCCAAGTTACTTGACTATTACAAGGACATTAAGCATTTGTTATTAAGTCATCGTAAGACCTAATATTAAACAGATCATTCCTCTATGATTATCTGTGATATCTAGTTCCTCTATGATATCTATAAGCAATGATTTCAGCATATATAACATCTTGAATGAGTAAATAAACAATGTGAAATCACTTTCATACACAGTGACAATCACACCTGTGAATAGCAGCAATGGTGCATTGTTAACAAACCACATCCACAGTTAAGCCACATCTTGGTAGCATTCATCTCTTAAACACATGGAAAAAGCAGAATGAGATTAAAATGAAGAAAATCATGGAAAAAATGACAAGACATGGTTCGTTCTCATGTGCCTATCTATGGCATATTCAGTACCTATGAAGGTATCACCGTCTCAAATGTTTCATTACTTACACAGCAAGAGAAATATTAGAATAAAATTTGAAAGGAGGTAATGTGAAAGAGAGAGACAAAATGTTTACTAATCAGGTAGTGGATTTATTTCTTACAACATTTTACTCATTTCATTCAAAATTTTAGTAAATAGTGTAAGGCTTTCAGTTTTGTGATATTTGTAACAGAGTTACATCACCTCAAAGTTCCAAGCATTGTTCTAAAATTGAGGCTTAGTATAAAAATATAATCGTAATACAAATTTGGTACATGCATCATATAAACTAATAAAATAATTTTTGAGTTTTTCTGGGGAACATACAGGGATAGTTTACACATTAGGAGTATAAAATGTTGTAAAACAATTCTAGCAAAATATAACCAATCCTTACATTCATCAAAGATAACATTTCTGGATTGGAATGATGCATTGAAAGTATTCAAAGAGGATGTACATTATAGATTAAAATAAAATAAAATACTACTCTAAATAAGAAACAGGACACCATCTGCTAACATCACTTGGTTTTGTTCTGTCATTCGAGTTATAGCAGCAGTTACATGTCCAGGGCTTAGTCCTATTTCATCACTGGCAACAGCAGTTACTCTGCTAAGAGGCAGAGATTGGCACCTTTCCTCCTTAAACATGCGGAACAGCCTTGAACGGAAGTTGGTCAAACTGTAAAAGGGAAAAAGAAAATTACACTAGCAACACAAAACACATTATACAGGCAAAAGAATTCCAAAAATTATCACTAAAAATTTATTTCAAAAAGGTTCACTACGTAACTCTCTCTAATTCAACACATTGAGAACAAAATTAAATTAGACTAATTAAATTATGATTAAATAAACAAATTATGATTATTAAAATTAAATTATCAGAAATTTTTCTAGCCACATGACTGCTACAATGCAGTCAAAATTAGAAAATGAAAGAACTTGCCAGATTCTATGATAACTGATTACTACAAGGATACAATGGGAATATGTTGTAAAATGTCTAATCAAAACATGGGAGTCCAAGAATAAAAGGATTCAGATTAAATAGGAAGTCAGTCTGCAAATACACTTTTGTCAATCGTCCTCATTGAGGAACTAATACAGCCATCAAATCCCAAACCAGATTAAATTAGCCTTGAACCCAAACATACAATTGTAAATTTCACTGACATATACAAAAAAACTTTCATTTTATGATTTAGATCTTGATGCCAAGTGGGGCAGAATTAGACAACCTAGCAACCACCAATGAGTTAGCAAAGTCTGCAAGAACTGATTACATTAAAATTACAATAAAAGGCAACTTAAACACTCACTCTTCATCAGTAATTACAACAGGCTCAGCAACAGTTCCACTACTGGTTGATGGTACAGCCTCTTCCATTGATACATCACCACTGGGGGCAGGTGCTTTTTTGGAACGTTTGGAAGGTTTTCTTAGCTCTCGAGATGGAGAAGGAGATGTTGCTGATTGCTGCCTATGTCTAACAACCTCCTCTAAATCATCCACTTCATCACCAGTGTCAAAGTCATACACATCACCACTCTCCTGAAAAATAAAGGTGATATATGTTTACATTATATTTTACAAATAGAAAATTCTGAATGTATCCCACCAGGGATCATCTGATATATTCACCACTGTAAAGAATAGAATAAGAAAACATTGTAATAGTAAAACTCAAATTAGTAATTTATTAAATGATAAATANGATCGAGAAAGCACCTATAAGTCCTGTAGATCATTTAATTACGTATAAGATCTTCAACCCTTAGCGATTTTGTAACGAACGGCTAGGGGTAGAAAATAGGCGGCTAAAGAATTAAAGAAGAGCTATGTACATAAGTTACCTATGTTAAACACAGCTTTAATAGTTACTTACAACAATGTGATTTGTAATACTAAAACTCAAATTAGTAATTGATTAAATGATAAATAAATATAACGAAAAATCCTCATCATCACATCTGCATTAATATTCACATGTATACACTTCACTTGGAAAAATACAATGAAAGAATATGTAACAGCAACTCTCTGGATATTGCACACAAATGATATTGGGAATGTATTTTCATAGTATGCCATCGATAAAGCAAAATTATAAAAAAATTACATCATTCCATATTCCTATAAAGTGAAAGCTGCTTGCAAGTAATGCATTTCCTGTATCTACATCTATAAAATTTAAACGTTACAATCAGGTTTTTAATCCTATGCTTGCATCAAATCCAAAATATTTGCAGCTGAATAAAGGTACACGAGTATTTCCAATTACTGTTACTTGGTTATTAAAAAATCTCCGAGCTAAACTTGTTCATAAAAATCATTTTAAAACAAAAAATACAAATTTTTTTTTCTGAATTACATAAAATTGGTAAATGATGAACAGACATATGGCTAATTGCTCTCCTCTGTAAAATTTTTAAACAAAGGACACAACCATTACCAGTATCAACACAGCTGAGAACAAATATTGAGTTATGGATATGTATGTTTGGCAAGAAACACTAATAACTTACTCCTTCAGTATTCCTGGGGCGCTTGGTCTTCTTCTTCCTTCTTGGTGTGGCTTCCCCTGCATCACTTTCTCCTCCAGTATCACCAGTTAGACCTTCAGACTGTGAATCTTGAGAATCATAGTCAGTTCTCTTTCTCTTCTTCTTCTCTTTCTCCAAGACCTACAATCAAAATTCATTTCATAGTCAATTCCATAGCTAAGTACTCAGAATAATGAAAATTGCAAATGAGCAGTCTTTGAATTAGATAGTGAGTGTCATTGAAATTTAAGAAGTTGTCAATTCTATTCTTTTCTAAGAAATTTTCTATTTGCATACATGTATACAGAATATAAATTATTTCAATTCCTCTTAAAATAGACAATTTTCATACAATACAATTTTAATTGAAGATTTGACCAAAAAGAGATTTAAAAGAATCAGTAATGCACAGTATCATTTATACTTAACATATTTTTAAAGTTTGTATCATACTAAAAAGTCAATGAGATGTTAGTAATACATTAAAATAATTTCCCAAAGTATAATTCTTTCATGAAATAGCAAAATATTTTCTCAATTTTCCAAAGATGCTTCCTATACTTTAAAGTAACTAAATCTGAAATTTAGACCATTTCTAGCCTTATTACCTTTTTGAAGTAGGCATATTGAACAAGTTCAATGGCAGCATGAGCATCCTCTAATTCTACAGAGCGAGATAACCTGGCTTTGGCATGAGCAGTAGACAATCGAATCAAAGTCTCCAGTGTTCTGACTGTTACAGGTTGAGTCTACAAAATATCAAGTAATAGTACATAAAATTAATAATAAAACACTTTTCACATAGAAATTCATATTAACACTTTTTCCACAAATACTACTATGTGCACAAACTGTGAAGAAGATTTCAGCATATATATCATCTTGAATGAGTAAATAAACAATGTGAAATCACTTTCATACACAGTGACAATCACACCTGTGAATAGCAGCAATGGTGCATTGTTAACAAACCACATCCACAGTTAAGCCACATCTTGGTAGCATTCATCTCTTAAACACATGGAAAAAGCAGAATGAGATTAAAATGAAGAAAATCATGGAAAAAATGACAAGACATGGTTCGTTCTCATGTGCCTATCTATGGCATATTCAGTACCTATGAAGGTATCACCGTCTCAAATGTTTCATTACTTACACAGCAAGAGAAATATTAGAATAAAATTTGAAAGGAGGTAATGTGAAAGAGAGAGACAAAATGTTTACTAATCAGGTAGTGGATTTATTTCTTACAACATTTTACTCATTTCATTCAAAATTTTAGTAAATAGTGTAAGGCTTTCAGTTTTGTGATATTTGTAACAGAGTTACATCACCTCA
>KZ308241.1:1077536-1122719 GCA_000376725.2 Ladona fulva
TGCAGCTTCAGTTGTTAGTATAGGTTTGATGCAGCGAGCTATGTGAATGTATTTCCTCATGAAGCTTACACTAATAATTTTGTCCCTGGAAATTTTCATAATTACTTAATTAAACTCACAATTTTCAATCATTGGAAGTTCAATGATGCATTATAATGAGATAAGAATTCTTCCAAGGGCTTAAATAAAAATACTTTCATATCTAATGAGAAAAATTGAATTGTCCCCTGTTTTTAAGCACAAAAAGATCTGCATTTTAATATGGAAAAAACCCTCTTATATAGAAAAATCACATTTGGAAAGAAAATTATTTCAACATTAACTGCATTTACACTCAATAAAAATAAAAACCCAAAAAATTTAACATTATCAAAAGGCGTAACACTTTAATTTTTAATGCTGCAACTTAAATATTTTGAACACCACACTTACATAATAAGTTTAATCAGATTATTATAAACATTTCATTGCATTGCAGACCTGCTAATTTGCAAGCATTCAATCACTATGTACAATAGTTACAATTTTGTGATTCACTGAAAAACACTTTAATTATAAGATCAGGGGATATGTGAAAGACTTACGATTTTGATCGAGATGATCCATGAAGGAGTGGGTCATATTTCTCGTACACCTGTGTTGCAGCCTCTTCTGATGCAGATCCATTTTCTGTCGCTTCATTGTTATCTGCATCCGGATTCATTGTACTCAGCTGATCAGCCCACGTGTTTCCCATGGGCAAAACTTCACCTTCCTGCTCCTTTGGGTTCCTAAAATGAGTAAATTTAGCAATGCAGTACTTACTAGTATGCAAAATTCCTCATGACACAACTACCATTAGTGCTACCTTGTAATTAATCACCCAATTAAAACTGAGATTATAAATGTATAACATGCTATAAAGTCATTTGGTACTGTGACAGATAAGTTATGAGATCCATTCGATGTAGAGGATCATGGTCTAAAGAGATAAGTTCTTCCATTAAGAAAACAATGGCAAACTGCAGTGCCAAAGTAACAATATTACAGCATATCAAAGATGAGAAAAGATGATGAATGAAGAATGAATGAGAAATCTTCTTCATATCATATCATAATTCATAAGTAAAATAGTTCACAAGGATTGAGGAAAGGCGTTTTAACTTGGCATGTTAAAACCATACAGCTGAATCCCAAGGAATAACAAGTGTGAAAAATAGTGATATGACTGGGACTCGAACCCAGGTCTCCCACTTTCTGGTGTGAGGAATACCTGCCCGGAAAGTGGGAGATCTGGCTTTGAGTCCCAGTCATGTCACTATTTTTCACACTTGTTATTCCTTGGAAAATATAATTCATTTAATAAAGCACAAACAATTTATATTAAATTGTTACTCAAACCTAAAACATGATTGAACTGAACAAAAACTACAAACAGGCTCATTAGCAGAGAAAAATTATTATTTAGATCTAAATTTTCATATGGAAAACACCTTAACAATACTTTTGTAGTTAATACTTTCCTAAGCTATGTTTACAGCTGCTATATTCTATCTGGAAAGACATATAGCTAAACATAATCAATAGAAATAAAACAATTCCACTTGATGAATGAAAATTTATATTGAATTCATCAGCAGAATAAATAACTGCTTCATATAATTCAAATAACTAAAACCTAGATTAGATACCTGTATCTGTGCATCCTGACAACATGATCAGAAATCTTCTTATCAATTTCTGAATCCACCAAGTCAAGCATGACAAACAAAAGATCAAAACGGGAAAGTAAAGAATCTTGCAAACCAATATTTTCCATGGGAGTCTTGTACTGGTCATACTGATCACAAAAGAAGAAATCATTTTCAGTAATTATGGAAGAAAATATCGAAAGAAGTTTACTTTTACAAAAGGAATAAATAATCGATAGAGGTAATAATGATTATGAGACAACACAACTATTTGAGACTAAATACTATTCAAACAGTTTACTACAGATAATATTTGTGGTACTAGTAGCCAAAACAAATAGCTTTAGAATTTGATTAAATTGCTCTAATAAATATTAACCTTAATTTTGGGCTTCCATTTATTTGCTTATGTGTTAGTAAGTGGTTATTAAGAATAAAAGAATTTGTCTGATTCTTATTAGAATAATCCCTTAAGATCAAGTTACCTTCCCATAAACAGGATTAGCTGCTGCCAACACAGAGCATCTTAAAAGGTGACAGGTATCCTTAAATAATGATTCCACGACTAACATAAAATAACAATTATGATTTATAATCAAGTATATATATTATGCAAAGATAAGTATGCAAAATTGTAATTTCTTGAAGTGTGAATCAATTACAATTGCAAATTATCAAATTGTATCAAGAAATTGAAATAGGCTAATCATAAAGGAAATAGCCAACAAGAAACCAAACAGAACAAGTAGAAGACTGCCAGTTATTATGTGTAAGTAACTTAACCAGACTCATGCTAATGGGTGAGACAAGGAAACTGCCTCACTTCCCTCAAAAGGATACCAAGTTGAGTATTTAATTCTTTATTAACTACGTTTTCAATATTTTATTTTGAAATAAAAAATATAAGTTTCCATAAGGAGAGACTAATTGCACTCTTTCCATCACCAATCATATCAAGAAAAATGACTTTTGAATAAAATGAAAGGCAGTGTATCACATCTTCCCTAAAGCACAAAATGGCTGAGCATGACTCAAAACCTAGCCAAAATGCAGCACAAAAACTTACCCTAGCAACATCTGATTCAGTAATAGCATCCTGAGAACGTAGTTTAGAATACTCTTCAGAAATGGCAGCTGCAGCTTCAGTTGTTAGTATAGGTTTGATGCAGCGAGCTATGTGAATGTATTTCCTCATGAAGCTTACACTAATAATTTTGTCCCTGGAAATTTTCATAATTACTTAATTAAACTCACAATTTTCAATCATTGGAAGTTCAATGATGCATTATAATGAGATAAGAATTCTTCCAAGGGCTTAAATAAAAATACTTTCATATCTAATGAGAAAAATTGAATTGTCCCCTGTTTTTAAGCACAAAAAGATCTGCATTTTAATATGGAAAAAATCCTCTTATATAGAAAAATCACATTTGGAAAGAAAATTATTTCAACATTAACTGCATTTACACTCAATAAAAATAAAAACCCAAAAAATTTAACATTATCAAAAGGCGTAACACTTTAATTTTTAATGCTGCAACTTAAATATTTTGAACACCACACTTACATAATAAGTTTAATCAGAATTAAAAGTATCAAGTGAAATCTGGTGGAATTTCATTTTAAAAAACGAAGAAAAAATCAATGATTTACTTTCCACAGAATTTATTACTGCGACCATGGTTTCGGTGCAAATTTACACCATCGTCAGGCACTGAGGCTTCGGTACAACAGCTTAAGTACTAACCAGAGAGGGGGGAGGTGAAGGAGAGTTACAAAGTAAGGGGGCCAATTAGTTATTCATAATAGGTCGTTAAGTGGAGGGGGAGGGGGTAATGAACGGAAAAGGCTGGTAAACAATGTAGAAGGATTCTCGGTGAAAAGGAATTCATTGGCAAGGGAAAAGGAATGGTGGAGATGGTGGAGTATTTGAAATTTTTCTAGTATATCTATTTTGTACGTATTACGGCAGGAGTGGAGGATTACAGGTGAAAATTCGGACTGGTGATTTTCAACTAANTTCCAAGGGCTTAAATAAAAATACTTTCATATCTAATGAGAAAAATTGAATTGTCCCCTGTTTTTAAGCACAAAAAGATCTGCATTTTAATATGGAAAAAACCCTCTTATATAGAAAAATCACATTTGGAAAGAAAATTATTTCAACATTAACTGCATTTACACTCAATAAAAATAAAAACCCAAAAAATTTAACATTATCAAAAGGCGTAACACTTTAATTTTTAATGCTGCAACTTAAATATTTTGAACACCACACTTACATAATAAGTTTAATCAGATTATTATAAACATTTCATTGCATTGCAGACCTGCTAATTTGCAAGCATTCAATCACTATGTACAATAGTTACAATTTTGTGATTCACTGAAAAACACTTTAATTATAAGATCAGGGGATATGTGAAAGACTTACGATTTTGATCGAGATGATCCATGAAGGAGTGGGTCATATTTCTCGTACACCTGTGTTGCAGCCTCTTCTGATGCAGATCCATTTTCTGTCGCTTCATTGTTATCTGCATCCGGATTCATTGTACTCAGCTGATCAGCCCACGTGTTTCCCATGGGCAAAACTTCACCTTCCTGCTCCTTTGGGTTCCTAAAATGAGTAAATTTAGCAATGCAGTACTTACTAGTATGCAAAATTCCTCATGACACAACTACCATTAGTGCTACCTTGTAATTAATCACCCAATTAAAACTGAGATTATAAATGTATAACATGCTATAAAGTCATTTGGTACTGTGACAGATAAGTTATGAGATCCATTCGATGTAGAGGATCATGGTCTAAAGAGATAAGTTCTTCCATTAAGAAAACAATGGCAAACTGCAGTGCCAAAGTAACAATATTACAGCATATCAAAGATGAGAAAAGATGATGAATGAAGAATGAATGAGAAATCTTCTTCATATCATATCATAATTCATAAGTAAAATATATTTCACAAGGATTGAGGAAAGGCGTTTTAACTTGGCATGTTAAAACCATACAGCTGAATCCCAAGGAATAACAAGTGTGAAAAATAGTGATATGACTGGGACTCGAACCCAGGTCTCCCACTTTCTGGTGTGAGGAATACCTGCCCGGAAAGTGGGAGATCTGGCTTTGAGTCCCAGTCATGTCACTATTTTTCACACTTGTTATTCCTTGGAAAATATAATTCATTTAAGAAAGCACAAACAATTTATATTAAATTGTTACTCAAACCTAAAACATGATTGAACTGAACAAAAACTACAAACAGGCTCATTTGCAGAGAAAAATTATTATTTAGATCTAAATTTTCATATGGAAAACACCTTAACAATACTTTTGTAGTTAATACTTTCCTAAGCTATGTTTACAGCTGCTATATTCTATCTGGAAAGACATATAGCTAAACATAATCAATAGAAATAAAACAATTCCACTTGATGAATGGAAATTTATATTGAATTCATCAGCAGAATAAATAACTGTTTCATATAATTCAGATAACTAAAACCTAGATTAGATACCTGTATCTGTGCATCCTGACAACATGATCAGAAATCTTCTTATCAATTTCTGAATCCACCAAGTCAAGCATGACAAACAAAAGATCAAAACGGGAAAGTAAAGAATCTTGCAAACCAATATTTTCCATGGGAGTCTTGTACTGGTCATACTGATCACAAAAGAAGAAATCATTTTCAGTAATTATGGAAGAAAATATCGAAAGAAGTTTACTTTTACAAAAGGAATAAATAATCGATAGAGGTAATAATGATTATGAGACAACACAACTATTTGAGAGTAAATACTATTGAAACAGTTTACTACAGATAATATTTGTGGTACTAGTAGCCAAAACAAGAAGTTTACTTTTACAAAAGGAATAAATAATCGATAGAGGTAATAATGATTATGAGACAACACAACTATTTGAGACTAAATACTATTCAAACAGTTTACTACAGATAATATTTGTGGTACTAGTAGCCAAAACAAATAGCTTTAGAATTTGATTAAATTGCTCTAATAAATATTAACCTTAATTTTGGGCTTCCATTTATTTGCTTATGTGTTAGTAAGTGGTTATTAAGAATAAAAGAATTTGTCTGATTCTTATTAGAATAATCCCTTAAGATCAAGTTACCTTTCCATATACAGGATTAGCTGCTGCCAACACAGAGCATCTTGCATTGAGTCTAGCTTGAATTCCAGCCTTAGAGATGGTGACACGACCTTGTTCCATAACTTCATGAATGGCAGTTCGATCAATGTCAGACATTTTGTCAAATTCATCAATACATACTACACCTCTATCAGCCAAAACCATAGCACCTGCTTCCAATCTGAAATATTATATCAATTGCAGATAAGTAACAGTAACTCAACGACATCCTTCTCTTCGTTAACTTTTTATATTTTCTTCTATTTTTGTTCAATATATCCTTACTCTTTTCTTATAAGAGACATTAGATTCACAGAGTTTTTTGCTTCTTAAAAGTTACATTTGATGATTATGCCAAAGACTGTTTGCCAGGTAAATTTTTAGTCTCTCATTACTTCTCTTTTTATCAGTATACATATAATTTTATTACAACTGTTACTTGATACTTATTCAGCTGTGGATCTAAATGGAATTCACACATCAAAAGAATTTAACAGTAAATCTAACCGTCTTTCTCCTGTTTCTTGGTCAGTTGTTACAGCTGCCGTTAAACCAACACCAGAAGAGCCTCTACCGGTGGTTGGTACAGCTCTTGGAGCAGTTGCAAGGACGTACCTCAGCAGCTGGGATTTGGCAACACTAGGGTCTCCAATGAGTAGAATGTTTATATCACTGGAAATTAAAATAATTAAATCAGTAAAGAACTATTGAGTCAAGAACTAAATAAAATCAAAGCAAATAAATACAAAAGTTTTTTTATACTTTTTACATATCAGAATACTCAAGCTTTCACAAAGATGGGTTCACAAATTCTATTTGACTGTCTGTAATTCATTCCTACATCAATAAAATAAAAATGGAAATTTTCAAATAATATTAAATTACCAAATAATTTTTATTTAAATTATTTATATAGATGACACCTTGGACCAAAAAGATTAATAACTTAAAAGAGGGACTTTGCATGCTGTTTCATTCTATGTATACTCTAATTCACTTATTTCCTTGTGCATGAGGGCTTTTTACAACAATGAAGAAAATATTGCATAGCTTTCATTAGACTTGGACCAGAACTTAAAGAATTTTGAATAAATGTAGGAGCATTAAATTGGAGTACTAAGTAAATTGATATGCACAATTGATATAATAAATTTTCATAGTAAAGTTCACTTACCCTCTAAGCCTTGTTCCATTAACCAACACCTTTTCAACACCTCCAAGAAGCATACAAAGAATGGCTCGCTTCACATACGTGTGGCCATGAATTGAAGGTGCAAGAGATTGGCTCAAGAGTTCAAAAATGTTCTTAGCACCACCCTCTTTGCTACTTCCCTTAAAACGGGAAAGCTTCTTGCACAAACGGATGTCTTCCTTCTTGATCGTAGGGATTGTTGCTTCCTTGCTAAGCTGAACAATGTTGCAAGCTATCAACACAGTCCTAACACAGAAAGAAATTACAGTCATTAGAATCACTAGATATTACAGAAATGGTTCCCTAAGTTTAGAGTGGGTTGTGCTAGACATTCCTGCATGGCAGGGGCCTATTTGCTTTACTGACAATGCTACTAAGTGTTGTATCAATCTAAAGTAATGCTAAATCTGTAACACAAATTTTGAATGTCATAATTTTTATTCTTCCATTATTTTCTATTCAGTTGACATGTCCATTGAATTTCAATAGAATATCCAAACCATAAATATTATATCAAATGTTAATTTAGCCGCATCTATAAAAAGAAGAGCTATGACTGATGAAAATAATGATAGAGAAAAATAATAAACATCAACATGAATGAAAAATTCACATAACTGTGAAAAAACTTACAGGGCTTCAAAAAATCTTAAGCCATACCAGAATCTCAACTTACAGTGAATATCAGTCACACAATAGAACAAAGTTAATTTCAGGAAATAAATAAATCAGTAATCATACTCACCTAAATACACCTGTAGTCAAACTACCTTGCTTGTTTGGAAGACATCTGTAAATACCAACAACTTGCACTCGATCTCCAGGCTTACAACAATCAACCAGATCATTATCTAATATCACATCCACTGACCTGGGCAACTGACCTGTTTCAAAGAGAAATTTTAAACGATTCCAGTATAAATGACCATGAATGAAATGAGCATAGCTAATTCATTTCTCAAACACAATGTCATCAAAGTAATAATTATATGATTACTAATAAATGTTTTAAAAGTGTAATAACACAGGTTATTTTACTGTATTAGTAAGCTACAACATATTTTACAACTAAACTTGAAAAATTTGTGTTTCCATAAATATCAAACGTTTGAGACAAATAACGATAGGAATATTAATCTACAGGTATTTCATCGTCTTTCCTTTAGTTAAAGATTCCTTTTTTAATGGAGAATCAATCCTTCATTCCCAATTTTCAAAAACTTCCTTGAGAAGCTCAACTCATAATTAACAATTATTCCAACTTGTTTACAAACTGGATTCTGTACCTGTTGAACAGTTAACTTCAAAAATCTTAGCAAAAATTAACTTACCATCCAACTGCATAAAATTCTACCACACTTTAAAAATTGAGATATCCTTTATTAGAATACCATCATACATTACACAATTTTATCAGCCAATAGAAATAAATTAAATAATTGATGCCTAAGGAAGCATAAGATAGAATTAACAGTCAAAAACTCACCAGCAGGTGCCTTTTCCGGCATTTCCTGAATGGTTAGCGTCTGGTGATCCTTGTAATTTGATAAGCCAAATTCAGTTTCCAAAACATTTCCATCTTCATCCTGGAACACACAGCAATCATTTAATCATGTGAGCAGCAATCATTTAATCATGTGAGCCGTTTAAGAATTAAAGTAGTACATCTTTACAATAGAATAAATATTTAACCCTTTGATTTCTTAATTAAAAAAACCTCCCTCTATATAATTGAGAAAAAGCAAACTTTCACAGAATTAATTATCTATAATCAGCTCAAATCGGAAAACAGAGAAAGATATGACTGTGAACCAAATGCCAGTGTGTAAAATTAAATTTTCCTCTTACGATTAAATAATTCATGATGATCATCACTAATTTCATAATGAAAGAGAAAGGTGAACAGCACAAAAATTAAAGAAGAGCTATGTACATAAGGTACCTATGTTAAAACACAGCTTTATTAGTTACTAACAACAATGTGATGCTTCTCACCAATATAAAATTACTCGAAGAATGCGTAGAATTCAGGCAGCAAGTAATAAATTAAGAAGTTTTAAACCTTAGGCGATTACATAAAATTTTTCCATATTACTGATAGTGAACATGCACAGAAAAAATTAACATTAATTTTGTTCAATTCAATATCCCTAATGAAACTGAATCCACAGATTTCAAAGAATCAGATATACAGGGAACAGAATCCATAGTGAGAAATTCTTTTTAAAAAATGGTTGAATAACAGTCTATGTCATCCAGGTGTTTAACAATCAATGAATGACAGTCCACTCACAGTAGTAGGGTAAACACTGCTTGATGGGAATGCATCAAATGAAGTAAGATCGCTGTACTTCCTTTCCATCACTTTCCTTGTAGCAGGGCAATAATGTACACTTCGAACCACCTTGGGGCGTACCAGGGAGCCTGAAGAAAAATTGAGTATTTAATATTTCAATTATATAAAGTTATAAACAGTGTTTCTTCCCTACAGAAATTTTAACTACTGCTTCCATTGCTCAAACAGTTAATCTAAGTATCTAAGAAATACATGCATTCTAAGAATGTATCATGAATTAAACGCAGCGTTATTAAACTAACATTTCGTCACAATTCCTTCAGCACAAACAATGTTTCCGATGTAGCGAGAAGTAAGGCTGCGAGGGGTAACATGACGTGAACCGAAACTTCCTGTAAGACCAATGAATAGCTCCTCATGTTTCTTGGCAAAAGATGAATCCAAACTGGCCACGAACTCCTGTAGAGCCCTCTGAAAAGCGCCCATTTCTTCGAATCCACACTTCAACATACTGAAACGAAAATACACCTTCAGTATCGTACAAGGTATCACTGTCACGTTAAATTCTGTCATCGACTGTATGGATGAGTACTCAAAATATCGGAAAATTTAAAAGGTATGTAAAAGTAGGGGAAATTCTTATTACATACTTGGCAGCTCTAGCATGATTCTTTCGACGGAGATGATTAATATTTACAATGAGTCTACGAGTGTTGTCTTCCATCATATTCTTAACAGACTGCGAATAAAACCCATCTTCTTCCTGGAAAGAAATAAAACAGTGAGCGAGCTCAAAAATCAATATTACAACATAAAGTCATACTCTGTTTTCTAATATCGATTAGTTTATAGAATAAGATAGGTACACCGAAGGGCTTTCAAACCATGATGTCAACTGTCCTCGTGATGCTTTCCAAGCTCGGCTGAGCGAGAAGTTTGCATTTAAAAGAAATCCCTTACCTGATCATCCAAAAATGATAAATATTCTTTAATGTACTCCTGCTGTTTCTGATCTATCTCTGGTGCCTCCATTTCGGCAATAAAAGTAAAACTTAAGCGTAAAACAATACAGTTATATATTCCTAAATCTTAGCGGCTGACGGTATTAAGTCAGCGGGAAGATTTTGGCGGGAGTACTAATCGTTCGGCATTTGATTAAGTTGGTAGTTCATCGTTCCGCTACGAGATGGCTCGCGAGGGAGTAATTTAGAGCGCCGTTTTAAATACATAGTCGGATAGTTCCTATTAATGTAATTAATTTATGGTTCCGGTATGGAAAAAATCTTATTCAAAAATATTTTATAGTTGGGGTATGATCTGCTGATAAAAACCGTCGTATAGACGAAAAGCAATTTATAAATAAGATCGTCGATGCCCGAAACTACAAGAAAGCCTCCTAGGTGACGCGTTGGTCACGGGGATCCCAGGCGGCAGCAGCCACCTGCGCGTCATATTCTGCGCAGAAATCAGCTTTTGCCTCGAACCTGCCCCATCCCCTCTCCGAATCCCGCATTCCCCATCCCATCTGCCCCACAAATGTTGCTCTCATCCCTCCCGCTACGCCCCCCCTGCCCCCTCCGCCCCGCTCCTTCTCTCCTCCCGGGCAGCCCCGAACTTGAGAGGAAGAGGCATCGCGGCCGGGGGGCGAGAGCGGAAAACCGCCGGAGCCCACGGAACGAAGCGGCAGGCGGGGACGGCGACGCCATGACATGGCCGGCTGCGGGAGCAGAAGAGGAAGACGAAAGCGGAGACCGGAAAGAGGCGGCGGGGGTGCGAAATGCGTGTTAGCCGCCGCGAGGAGGACTGCAGCGGCAAGGACCACGATCTTTGGAGATTGGGGGAACCTCTGCGCTCCGGCCTCGGCGTCCGCGGCGGCCGCCATGTTGATTCATCCAGCGATTTCGGGAGGAGGCAGTTCAGAGGGCGGTCGGCCGTCCTCCCTGCGGTTGTACCCAGCGGGCGGGTCGGGGCCCCGATCGACGGAAAGGGGTGGCCGCGAGGAGACAGCGGCGAACACGGTGTTGGTGCCCGTTCCCCCCGCGACCCCCTTCCGCCCCCCGCCGCCCCACACCCGTTCCTCCCTCCTCCCGGCCTTCCTAGCCGCCTACTGAACCTTATGTCGCCCCTGCGGCTCGGGCACCGTGGGGCAGCCTTCGCCCCCGGCCTCCGGCGTGGACCTCCAAAGGCTGCTGCCCAACAAGAGAGATATGCCGCCCCCTCGATCCGCTGCTGTGGCCGCTTTTCACGACGTGACATAGCAGGGAAGTGGCCTGGGGTCGGGTCGAGGCTGGGAGGCGAGTGATATATACCGAGTTATATTCGAAAGAGAAAAAAATAAACCGCCGAAAAATATATATATTAAATGGGAGACAAGTGCATCGGGTGCTTTTTGTTTCATTAGGGAAAAATTCTCCATCCTCCGCTTCGATACGTGGAGGAAAGGAGGATCAAAGTAAAAGAGGAAAATCTCGAGGAGAAAGCGAGAAGGAAATAAGTGTGTTTCAAATTTGAATGGTGTCGTTCTGAAAGGAAGAGAAAAAGAGAAATTTATTGGTGCCCCGGCGGTGTTAAAGGAAAAGGGGGTGTTCTCTTCTTCCCTCTCGCGAAGAAGTGGGGGAGCATTGATTCGGCGCCGGCCGCATTTCTTCGGAGTAATAATAATTATTATTGTTGCATATATTAAGTGGTAGCTGTTTTGGGGACGACGGAGGCAGAGGAGGAGGAAGGGGAGGAGGAGGGCGGAGGCGGGAAAGGCTGTCGAAGGAGGAGGAGGCGAAGAGGTGGAAGCAAGAAGGGGAGAGCTCTTTCTCTATCCCTTCTTCTCTCTTCCGGTTTGGCAGTAATGGCGTCCTGCAGTGGTGGTGGTGGTGGAGGAACGGGAGGGGGCAACGCAGGGGCAGGTGGGGGAGGGGGTGGAGGAGGCGGGATGGGCGGAAGTGGGGGCGTAGGTGGAGGAGGCCTGTCCCCCGGCTCCTACCCCCACCACGGACACACCTTCACCAAGAAGACTTTCCATAAGCCCACTTACTGCCACCACTGCACCGATATGCTCTGGGGACTTATTCAGCAAGGATACACTTGCGAAGGTTAGCGAAAAATACGTAAAATGTATGCCTATGGTCCCTGCCCCCCCGTGTGTTCCATCTCCCCTTCCCCAGTGCTATGGCGGGCGACCCGAATTTTCTCACTCCCCCTCACAGATCTCCGAGAAAAAAATGCATGCCTCGGATGACGGTACTAAGAGATCTTCGGCGCTGGTAAGGTAGATGTAGATGTTTGCTGGACACCAGCGACCTTTCTTGCATCTACAACCCTGCCTCTGTTAGCATTTTTGTCAACCGTCTGCCTGCTTGTGACGCATTTTTCAGAGGCAGCGTTGAAGCACTAAATGGGAAAAGCTCAGAGGAAATCGGTCTCTAAGGGTACCGGTGTTTCATACCGGAAAATTAATTTCCTCGCGTGAATTTCACCTCAACTCTAAGCTTTTCTCATGTCTGAAAATGTTTATTAAGTCATGTTTGCTCGATGTTTCCTATGTGCCATGTTCATGTTGATCATCATCTCCCCTTCATTATAAACATCGCCGTTAGAATGCATTTATCTCGTAGGTTTATCTTCGCGCGTCAGTTTTCAGTCTCGGATCCTTCGTGGATCGAGAAAGCACCTATAAGTCCTGTAGATCATTTAATTACGTATAAGATCTTCAACCCTTAGCGATTTTGTAACGAACGGCTAGGGGTAGAAAATAGGCGGCTAAAGAGAGGGGAGGTCGATAAAATTCGTGCATCTCCCTCGGTCTTTCCCTTTTGGGAGTGAGTACGCGCATCCAGGGAACTTGCCGCCAATCGAGCAGAATCAACCACTCTAGAAAAAAGGGGCCGGAGACTGCATGTATCACAAGGCGTGGGAAGTATGTGTGCGCCCAAGGATTTTCACTGGAATCAATCGCCGAGTAGGCTAGGTTGGGGAATCCGCGTGGTTGGTGGGGGAACACGAAGCAAGTCCGTCTGCCGTTCGAGACCCATCCGTTCCCCACCCCCATTCGGTCCTTTACCAACTCTTTTTCGATCCCACCGAATTTAGGATCAAGGAGGTCGCGGTATCACGAACCACTCTAGCCGACTCGAACCCGTTTCAAGGAGCGGGGTCATGTTTTTTTATCGGGTCGGGAAAGAGGGGGTAATCGGTGTTTGAAGATGCAACTTCAGGTGCATCGCTCGCGAAAAAAAGAAATATCCGAAGCGTCTCCAATGACTTCCGTGGACGTAGCACCAGGGTGCACGGTGCTTCTCAGAGGTGTCGGACGAGGGGTAGGGTCGGGGTATGTGTGACATTGTTTTTAAGGAAATGCGTGCTGGAAGAGGGGTTTTCAAGGGAGGTTGCAAGCTTCAGAAACTCCTTCCATACAGGAGAATCTCTCCCTCCACTCTTCCAGCCTCACTCCCTCCTTCTCTCTCTGAGCGGTCGATAAGTGAGGGGGAGAAAGAGAGAAAGGGGCAGGAAGGAGATGGGGAGTGGGGCAAAGAGAGACAGGGCATGAGAAGTACGGGGCCAGATAGAGAAATAAAGAGGGACTGCAGTTTGGAGATTGTCACCAGTATTTTCCTTCCCTCTTCCCTGTCGTATAGGCAACCATCGGGTTACTACTGTATTGTGGGGTTGCCAGCGAAGGAAGGGGCACCTGCTCGCGGGTCCGTAAAGGGTTTTCGGAGATGCGTTTGAGGAAATAATTACGAAAGATTCAGGAGGTTTCGGAGCTGCTCAGTCCAGGAGGAGCAATATTGTAACGGAGAATGTTTACCGCGACCGGATTTTTGCATTATTCGACAGGTCAATAGCTCATATTCATCCATATGCACGTATTGGACCCAACCGCGGATTTTTCCCTATATTTATTCCCACTATGGATAAAGGAAATGACCCAGTACGGTTCTGATTTCGTTCTCATATTCTCAGTCCACAAAATTACCGCTATCGGCACAAGTAGCGTGGGAGAATGGGAGTTTTTCGACTATTACTCGAGAAATTACCTCCATGTATATATGAGGGATAATTTGATGCCTCCCAAAGAGGGATGTAAGAATTAGTATGGCTGGGTTGGTTTATATCAGTAAGTTCTCTTCGAAATATTAGCTGCGATCTCGCGCTGGGACGGAAGAGTCCAAGATACGGGGTTCTCTTGATGTAGATGCCTCCAAAGTGGGATGGGTGTCACCTTTCGTTACTCCATACTAGGTTTCGGAGTCTTAATGCAGGCATATGTACACGACAGCCGTTTCGTGAAGAGCATAATCAGGAGGCGATGTTGACTAGAGAAAGGCGTAATTTGTATCGATGTGAGAAATAAACTACGCAGGCTAAATTGAGTAAGGGCAATGTCTACACATTGCGGATATTACCGGTACGCATAAGGTAGAATCCCTGATGCATCGCACGAAAAGATCCAGAGCGACAAACTACGCATGAGATACGCGACGCAACGCGAAACGGCGCAACTCCGGGAGACGTATCTGCGACGCCGCCTTCTCACGGATGTATATAAGCCCTCTTCGGGGTGATTATTTGTCGTTTCGCGTGTATTTACGCGGGTGCGTGCTTGCATGCGTGTGTCTACAAGAGTAAAAGGTTAATCCCGCGAGTGCGCGCCGGAGAGGGGGAGGAATGTGGGGTGGGGAAGGGCGTGCCTTGGTAGAGAGGGGTGTGCCTGACCCTCGGCCGCTGATTTCGGATAAGAGAACGAAGGGATAGCTGATGTAACAAGTAGCTCTATTATGCCATCGAATCGTGGAGATTCTCAAGTCGCCCTCGTTGTCGTGAGGTTTTTTTACTCGTAGCCACCATCTCCTTTTTTCGGGCGATGAAGTGCTCACTGGTTGGCGCGGGGGTCGATGCAGGGGTTGAAGGGGTGGGACGAGTTGATAACCCGTGTTTCTTATCGGAAGGGTAGGGGCAAAGCACCGGTCTTTACCTACCGAGAATTCCATCCGCGAAGCACGTAACCCAGTTAAGACTGATCAAGAACGGTTCCCGTGAGCTGAAATGTATCGCAACTCGATGCTGCGTATCCTTTTTGTGGGAGGTTTTTGTTTGGAAAAGTTCACCCAGAAATTGTGGCGCCCCTGCCCCATTGATTTTAACTTTGTCAAATGTGGATTATTACGGGTGATTTGCAGTAGATCCCTTGATGTTCTTCTTTGTGAAAGAGCAATAACTGCGATTTCTGAATGACCTGGTCTCCAGTTGCTCTTAGGGGAGGCTCAGTGAATTGTGATACATTTACGGGTTAGGATTCATTTACGCAGCAAAATCTTAAAAATTGCTCATTTACCGCCACATTTTCCGATGAATTTCGTTATTAATACACCTCAGATATTATGGCATCGATTTTATTCGGAGACCGTCATTTTCTTTAAGAATAGACCTCAGATATTATGGCATCGATTTAAATCGGAGATTATCATTTTCCAGCAGTAAGTCATATCGTAGTTTTACGCCAATAAGCACTACGTGTTTAAAGACGAACGTTAAATGCTTCGCTAAAATGAATGTATCAATCTGTCCTCTCATAATGGAAAGAAATCTTAAAAATGGATACTTGTCGAGTCCAAGGTTAACGAATCCGTCATTTTTCGGCTAGGTGTAGATGAAAAGGTTAACTGCTTATAAAAAGCGCATAAGTGATATCAGACTTAAGTTCTGAATTTTCCATGCATGGTTCACTTGTCTAATAACCTCTTAGCATCGATTAGGAGTGTTGAAGAGAAATAGCTTTATCTATTCTGGATAATTAAGACAATAGGTGTTTCTAGCTCCCCGATTATATTTACCCAAATTCGTTAGATTTATTTTCCTTAGAGAAACTGAACGTAACGCAATCAGAAAGGAAACTATTCTGAAATAAATCTTTCAATGAAACAATTCTGAGAAGATTTGAATTTTTCGCAGGTAATCGATCTTCATTCACTATTAGTAGGATGTAAAAGCAATACTCGTGGTCGATTTCGTATTCGATATTTTTGGAATTTTTCACCTGAATATCCAGAGGATTATCAAGTTTCTATCGCACAAATGTTATAAATCGTGCTCGATATGCACCAAATGTGAAGGCAAATAACACATGACGAGTATATGTGAATGTCACTAGGTCAAATTATTCTAAGCAAGTGGTTTTATATATTATACTAATTGGTTTCATACATTATGTAGTACTTTAGAATATTAAGATTTTTGATTATGAAACTGAAATCTAGGGCGCTAACATTTTTCTAGTCCATCACCAGGAAATTGCCTCCTTGAGAATTAATTATTTCTCGAGTCGTCGAATCAGATGGCCATTCAGGAGTAAATATTTCGATACATTTAATATACCTGACACAGTGGTTTCCATAGGATTTTTAGGATGCTGAAGTTTCTTTTTCAATGACTACCTTCATGCAAAGGAAATGGTACGGAATCGATGCAATAATTTTATCGTGAAAGGTAGTTTTCAGTATCTGTAATTTCATTTGTGGGTTTGGTGTTACGATGAGACGAGTTGAGATTTGCAAGTTTCTTTACATTCGGAAAATACATCTCTCTGTATTTCTGACGTAAAAGTTGAAAGTAGAAGTCTACGAAGAAGATCTTTTTTTCTTCGAGAGTTGTAAATTTATTAAGCGTTTGAATGTCTGAATGGTAATCACGTGTTTTCATCTACTAGCTCATTTCCAATGCAGTAGCTAACGATAACCACCAGGCATGCCACTGGCCCCTGAAGTCAATTTCATTGATTCCATTGAATGATTCCGATTTTAAGACACGAAAATTAACGTTTAATACCGATAATATTTCCCAATTTCTGGTTATTTACTTTGTTGGAAACTTTCAGATGATGGTTTGTTCTTAATTGGCGGTGCAGCCAAGTAAAAAAAAGATTTATCACGAATCAGGTATCAATAGTGTATAGGCCATTAATAGCGACTTCTCACATTTTGTGAAACCTTGTCCAGGATACGGACGACGGAAACGAAATTAAATAACGAATAGGAAGATCGTGAAACCTCACATTCTCTCCATGTTTTAACATGGTTACCATCTCCTTTGTATGAAGGTAGGCATTGAAAAAGAAACTTCCGCAACCTAAAAATTCTATGACAACCACTGTGTCAGGTATATTAAATGTATCGAAATATTTACTCCTGAATGGCCATCTGATTCGACGACTCGAGAAATAATTCACTCTCAAGGAGGCAATTTTCTGGTGATGGACTAGAAAGATGTTAGCGCCCTAGATTTCAGTTTCATAGTCAAAAATCTTAATATTTTATTTTAACATGGTGTTTCCTCGGAATCAGTAGCTAGTCGAGAGGTTTAGAATCGAGAGCGTTCAGCGTCAAGACCCATTTCACGCTGCGCCAGCCGTTGTCCGTGATCTAATACGTCATTACCTCAATGCAGTGCCTTACGCTCCGCAGTCAAGGGATAATTTTCGTTCTTTTGCCCTTTGGAATCCCTTTTCCCCACCTCCACCTCGTAGGAAGTGCCTTCATGTCGCTCTCGCAAATTGTTCCTTTGTCTCGAAGCAGTGCTAACGATAGCCAGGCTTCAGTCACCATAGACACGGCTCCGGATCATGAATAACGTGACGCGCAGGGCTTTGAGCTCGACGGGTCCATTTTTTAGTTACCGGAAGGGAACGAGGGGGAGAAAATCCCTCTTTCCCCGCACGGACGTCGTGACTCTGTCGTCTCTGAATGGCGGATGCGTGCCTGGAGGCGTTTTCGTGCGTCCGCCGAGACTTCGGAGCGAATGGAAATTTGACTCATGACCGATATTGAACCCCCTTTCCGAAGCTCTACGTCTTTCCCCATCAACACCCTTATGAACGCCGGAGAAGCGCCGGTGTGATTTCAATACGCCTACGTATGTGTTTACAAAATGTTGAGTTATTACGCCATTTCTTTGCTTCTATTCGAGCCATCAATGCCGGCCAGTAGTTAACTTTAAACGTAACACTAGAACGATGTCCCTAACGGGGTCTTTTCGGAAACTTTCTTCTTCCATTCCATGCTAATCATGCAAATGTATTGATTCTTTCCGTAGAATGATGAAAAGCGATCATGTAATTAATCCATACCTTCACTTTAAATATGTATCCTCGCGGGCTGCTGTTTCTTTTTATGATCTGGGAGTTAGTGGTGATTCAGGGTTCACAGACGCTACGAAACTTTTCGGCCCTTGGATTTCTGACGTATGCGTGTCAGTCGGACGTCTTCATTGCGTCTATTTAAAAATTATCTAATGCGATAAGTGGAATTTCGCCCTGGAAGTTATTAAGCGTGGATTTAATGACCTAAAGCTCGTAAAAACAGAGTCTTCGGTAATGGTGTTAATAGAACAAGGCTTCCAATGATCGGTAAAGCGGTTAAAAAGTAGTGCCTCAGTTGCTTCGCTTGTTTCTTTAATCGAAACTCTTGTTTTACTTTATCAAGTTCAAAAGTATGTTACTGTTTTTCAGGAGAAAATTTTACTCGCCGGAATAACTGAAGTTGTATAATTTATGAATTTATTTTAAAAGTTATTTTAGAATGTTTTACGCGGCTATTTTTGAAGAAGAATTTTGAAGAAAGAAATATCTGTAATATGAGGCCCCAGCTTGTCCGCAATGTGCGTCTTGGTAAATACAACTATGAGGCCCGAAAAACTTGATTCCTCAATCAATCTTACGGCTTGCTCTTCTCAGCTTCGATTTAGGTCCTCCTATTTTCTTCCAAACGGTTCCCTTTTTCAATTTCTCTTGATGGGCTGCTCAAGTTAACCTCTTTTTTCTGCGTAGTTTCGGATATTTTTATTTTGACAACTCCAGTTTTTCTCCTTATCGGTTTTATTTTCGCTTTTTATACGGTAATCTTCTGCATGCGTGGATAATTCTTATACCCGTGTATAAAGTTCCGACTGTTCAATCATCCAGATTATTTTTATCGATGTCCTACTTTTTTATTGCATTATTATTCATCTTTCCGTGCCTTTCATGCTTGAAGTATCGGTTTATAACAACGGTCTACATTAATCGATGAAGAAATACTATTTTGCTGACGTTGCTATGGTTGTAGTGATTTCTCAAAGGGTGTACGGTAATTAAACCTTGCGAAACAGAGTGCGATTAAATCTCATAAGTCACTAGAGCATCTATGAGTTAACAATCGTTGTATCCAATATAAATCAGAGCTTCAGGATATGATGAAATTTTCTCTTCAGGCTTTGCTTCTCAGAATGGGTACCTGCTGATGAAATGTATCCCTGTAAAGTTTCTTCTCACACGTTCAGTTGATTAAGCCAGACACTTGCGGTTAACCTTCTCCAAATCTAGTTTTTTTTATGCTTTTCCTAGTGGTAGCTAATCCAACACAAACCCGGATCCGATTTTAACATCCGCATTTATTCTCATCCCTACACACAATCTCTGTTATCGAAGGTCCTCGGCGAATTGCTTAGAAATAAATCTGACGATTTGATTCTTATTCCCTTCCTGAAGAAACGGCCTGAGATTTACTCTAGTTTCTCAATGAAACACGTTCAGGCTTAATATTTGTTTTCAAGTTCTAGTTTCTACCCTCTTTCCGAAGCTTATTTTTACCGTCTGTAGTTCCCTCACTCCGGACTCTTCTTAGTATAGACGTATTAGGTATAAATCTATGCATAAGAACTTCTCTCAATTGTATTTTATTTGTTCCAGTGTCCTTATTATGCCATCCTCTAGCGACCTATTTTCTTTCAAATATGTTTTACGATGGAGAGCATAATAGGTATTAAAAATTTTTAACGGATCTAAAATTCAATAGGTTGCAGTTCCAAACCTCTCATATTGCTCAAAAATTTATTAAGTAAAAGAATCAATCGAATTTGTTTGACAAATTATGTTCAAAGCTTCCAAAAACGGTGCAATGGTATCGCCATTATGTGCCGCTTGAGTTAATTTTACTGGGTAAAAATCTTCCGTACAATTGTCCCAGATTGAATTATAAAATTATGAACATCCAGACTTTTTAAACGAAGGGGAATCTGAGTGCATGAAAAGTGTTCGGAGGCTCGGATTTTGGTAGAGTGCATATTTAATCCCTTAGAATTCGCTAAAACCACACCTAGAAATAAATATGTGGATGAGTTAAACGTCTTAAAAATATAACGAAATGTAAATATGCGAAATATGATAGACAATGAAGGGTAGTTAAGGCCTTATTATGATAGATAACTACGAAGTGCATTCAGTGCGTGAGCGGACAGAAGAACTCAGTACTTTGAACACTCTCGATTCAGAGATACGTGGACTGAAAATGACTGCAATTCGTTAAGGACGAGGACGGGCAGAGAACGGCCAGCAATATTTGTTCGATTTCGCACATTTGAGAACTGAATAGGATGGGTGTCTCGTCACAAATAAAATCTATGCTATATTCCACGTGCTTTTCCTCTCTTCGATGCCATTCTTGCCTCTGAATTTCCAATCTGGTCCCTCTATACCGCCTCCTTTAAGCCTTCTCTCCCCACCTCCATTTCCTTTCTCCCATCTTGAATATCCACGTCTTTTCCCCCGATCCTTTATTTCCCCTCTATACTCGAGCTCCGCGTTGACTTAAGGAGGGGGCATTATAAATACATTTTTTCCGGTCGAGAGAAGGTGGAATGAAAACGTAAGATGAGTGGAAGTGTGAACTAAACGTATGAATTTTTCACCCGTAACGTCCCCTAAGGTTAAAATAAACCTGTTGACTTTTGCAACGCGAGAAATCTGAAAAATGTCTCGGATGGGGGGAAAAGCATTGAAGCATGGAAAATGTTGCCCCACCCCCTTCAGTACTAGCTTTCAAAGGAGCCTGTCGACTAAAAATAAGGCAATTCTCTCTCTCTCACTTCCCCTTCTTGTCTTTGAGTGCCAAATTTGACGTAGTTGACGTATGGAACAGGTCTCCGAGGAAAGTGCGCGCGCTCCTGAATGCATCCCTAATTAGGGATTTTTGTCGAGCAAGGGAAATATGATGTGGGGGAGAATGAAAAAAGATGGGACTGGAAATGTAAAGGAGTGCAGGTTACTCGAGTTCCCCCTATTTTATGTTACTGAAAATAAGCCTTTTCGAACGCGTGCGCAAGAGTGTTTAAAAACTGTATCTCTCGGTGAAAATTGCATCATCTGCATTTGGGATAGCCATGATTTTCCTCTTTGGAATGCTTCATAATTGAAAAAATACCATTCGTGTACGATTCAGCATCAAAGTCGGAAGTTCAATACATATTCTAGTGATTTGAATGTTTAACAGGATCGCGAAACGATGGCCTACTGTTAAAACTACCGATTGCTGGAACTAAAAGTAGTACTTGGTACATACATTATACCTATACAGAAGTGGTCTTATCCTGAGTCCAACTGACTGCACGAGCAAACGTACCGTTTGATGCCTTATACTGGATACACATTTAAGGTTTTTCTCTAGTTATAGTTTGAAAATAAATTTCCTTCGTTTTAAACCACTGAAGGTTAAAATCTCCACAGTTCAGTCCGACTCAGAAAAATTTAAAGGGAAACCGGCTGGTGTAATTAACTGCGGGGAAAATCAAAAGTTAACGTTGAAGTAGAAAATGAACCAAAGGAAATTTTTTGAAGAATTTATAATTTCTGAGACGATACGTAGCAACTGGATAGATTAAATGCAGCATTAATGAATGTCAATAATTCACTGAAGAAATTCGTGGAAAACTATCTTTCTCTTCCAGTATATTATTTTTGAAGTAGTGCATTTATTTTCGTAAAACCAGACAATGGAAGAGAACAAGTTTCGGAAACCTTCGACGGATTGTTGTTCTATCGCACATTTGCTTCATTGTTACAGTTACTACGCACTTAAATCGCTTCGAGAACGAGGTTACCGATTTACCGTATGTCATACAGTAAACTCTTTTGATTGACTCTTAGAAAGATATGTTTGAGGTCTTATCTCACTCATTAATGTCTGCGGTTTTGGTATGCCATCGTGCGGAAGAGTTTCCACTTCTGCTTTATCCTAGAATGCGGGTGTGCATTTATGTAGTTCACGGAAAATTCCTTCCACACGTGTCGAATCCGTCTTATAGATTTTATTTTAGTTCGACGGCCGTCAATAAAGTGAACAAGAAACCACTAGCTCCACTTGAGCTCAATGTGCGATGTTTTCCTTTATTTTTCATTCTTTGGGTATGATTCGTATCTAATTGGGGAGACTGCAAACCTAATGACTTTTATCTTGATGATTTACATCGCTTTTAGGATTTTTCTAAGTCAGTACATCCTTAAGCAGTTTCTGGTTCAGGAGAAAGGTCTCTAGGCAATCTTTTACGAAAAATCCCCACTATAAATTGCACCAAGGAGTGAAATGTGTAAACTCACATCCCTATCCATTGTTTTCGATACAATGAATATATGGAGAGAGTTGAGTCTGTTTAAATGCTAACTTTTACACCGAAGACACGTTATGCTTGCGAGCTACACGGCAGTTGGAATAAGTTTTAATATGTTTAGAAAAACAACATAGAAGGACTGAATAGTGAGAAAGAGAAAATATCATAGGCTTCAACTTCAAGATCATTCCCTAACTGATAATTTCCTTCCGGAAACAAATTTCGGATAATATTGAAAAATGAACTCATTTTCAGGAAGCAGTAATTCAGGATTTTTGAGAGAACATTTTTAAATATGGCATTTCTATTCAGATAGAGCGATTTATTCAATTTGATAAAACTGTTGTCAGTTGTCATGCCATTACGAATAAAGGTTTTCTATAACTTTGCTGAGAATTTCCTGTGTATGACAGACTTTGGGTGGAAAAGGTATCGGATTGGATTAGAATATTATTTTGATTCAACATTCACTTGTAAATTTAAGCAATATACTTCGATTTATTGAAAAAATTCAAGAATTTATATGAAATTATTGAAGGATAGCTTCTTATTTTTCTTTCGTGTATTTCGTATCGCAAGAAACGCAAGAAGATTTTGGTGATTGGATTGTCAGTGTATGAAAATCCAAGGTTTAACTTGTGATGAACGAAAAAAATTAGACTAAATTTTGCGTGGAAAGGAATGGTTGCTTGCGATATCAGCAAAACGTGCCTTGAAATCGTAACTTCTAATTTATTTAGCGTTTAATTCTTGCATCCAATTCTTCAACCAATTGTCCCTTCGATTTTAATCGGTAGCCTATTTTGAAGAGCAACCATCTGTTCTTTCTGAGTTAAGAAAGAACAAGTATCTGTGCAACTAGAAATATATTTGTCACTGATTTTGTTTGGTGAGGTCGATTTCATGCAATGCATTGAATTGATAGCAACTAAATTGTCAATGTGTAGACACGACAAATTGCTCCTCGGGGGAAATGCGTAAAACTTAAAAAATACGTCGAATATTTTTCGAAAATTTGATCAGTAAGTGGTCTCCAGTAATATTTTTGCTCGAAAAATATTTCCGCCTTAACTTACCAGTAAAATTTCCAGACATTTCACATTTCCTCTTGCGTAGAGATGACAGCGCTGAAAACCAAGTACTTCTTTTTCACTTAGGATCTTCGCGGATTCCGTCCTACGGATTGTATCTGGATGGGAAAGATAGCAAATGTATTCGGGGAACCTATTTATTCGTCGTTTATCGGATCTAAGCGGAAAAGCCAACGTGTACAAAGAGTTGGGATCTCTAGATATGACCGTAACTGATCGGAAGGGTGAGGTTGAAAGGACAGGAAAAATCGAACATTTATTCATCACTTCCTTTCGTAATGTTTAGCGCTTGGTCAACAAAATAACCAAGACTGGGCAAGCCACTGTTTCGACGAGGAATTCGGTAGTCGATACTTTTTTCATTTTTCATCTTTTGTCCACTTTCTCTTTTAACGATTCCTCTGTTCTCCGTATTATTTCTACTCCCGCTCTCACTGCAGCAGAGCCTCAATAATCCGGAAACCATGGTACCGAACACGGGTTCGAATTTCGGAAGTATAGACGAATTGAATTGTTAAGGGCTAGATACGCCTTACACCTAGGAAAAGACTGTAAGAGATTCGCCTCTCGTAATAATTAGAAAATATCTCGACTTTCATGACCACATTTGAAGCTCAAACTTCCCAAAAAGATGCTTTAACGAGAGTAACTTCTTGTGGTGCGATTTTTGTTTCTCAGATTTACCAGTCTACAATAGAAATCGATAGGATAAACAGTTCATATGTGTCACTTAGGCAAGATTTTACCCAGAAATACTTTCTGGAAAATTTCTTTGAGTTGACAACTGAGCTATCGCTTTCAAGTTTGTAACAAATATCACAAAAAGATTAAGGAAACCTGGCATGGTAGTTTAGTGGTTAGAGAATGTGCGAGGAAAGTGGGAGACCTGGGTTCGAGTCTCGGTAATATCGCTATTTTTCACACCTGTTATTCCTTGGAAATATGTCGAACATGATTACAAGAGCAAACTATAAAAGAAATCGACAAAGCCTTGCAGGGAAATAATCGCTACTTCTGGTAGTTTTTTCTACAAAGCAATAGTTTAGCTAACGGAGTAAAGTCAGACAGGAATATTGGATTAATTACCCTTTCTAGCGTATGCCATTGCGGGTTAGACAGGTAACTAAGGAGATGCGCGTTAGGAGATCTCCGATTTTATTCACCCGAATTCGGAAGACTTTTTCCTTTGGGAATCAGAGGGTATCGCAAACAGAAAAAAAACTTTACTCGGAAATAAACCGTTCAATTAAATACTTCTGAGGAGATTTTAACTTTTTGCTGATAATCGATCTTCACGATCGACTTTTGGGATGTATAACTAATACTTGAGGTCGATATTGCATTCCAAATTTTTTGGAATTTTTCACCTGAAGATCCCGTGGATTATCAAATTTCTATCGCGTAAATGTTGTAAATCGCGCTCGATGTACATCAGATAAGTCGGCAGATAACATAACACCAGTAAATGGCAATCCCACTAGGTCAAATGATTCGGGGCATTCGTTGTAAATAATGTTGCACGTCTGTATCTTTCGCGAAAAAATTCGCTCGATTTATTGCGTATATCACAGTGAAATACAAATTGTTCCTCAGAATCGATAAATTCCTTTGATTTATTCCGTTTTGACGTCAGATTTCTTCCCTTGCACCGGCGGCATTTAATGGAACACTATGAGAGATATCTCTCGGATATCGCTGTATTTGTGATCCCGGTTTTCCGAATGCCCCATTTACGAGGTTATGCCGCATTTAAAATGTGCCGTATATATCCATGTTGCGTATCTATTTTCTTTCCAAGCTCGATCATCGTTCCTAACGCCATTCCACTATTCCTTCTCCCCCTCTAATTCCCCTGTTCCTGCATCCTCTCCCCACCACCGCCGACCCTGCCTCCCAATCCCCTTTTCCCCTCCCTTCGAAAGGATGACGTGTTAGAATCCTCGCGGACCTCCGCTACTCAATGTGGGTCAACAATGGCAGTCGCCCGTTTGTTCCTCGAGACGAGATGGTTGGACTCCTCCTGCAAAACATGCCCCTTCCCCTCCTCTGCACCGGAGACTTAATGAGTTGGGATATCTCCGCTAATTGCAGTAGCCTTGCTCTCATACGACACTACTACCCATCGTAGCCCTCGTGATAAAAAATGCTGTGTTCGTAATGCATTCGTAGAAAGGCTTTTGGATCGCGTGTCCCTGGGAATACTGGGATTTATTCCTCTCGGTTCTCTGATGGAATATAAGTTTATTCCGATTATGCAACGCGGTGTGTCTCTCTCATATTTTCGAGCAACTCAGCGCGTATAGTCTGCAAGTCTAGCATTGGAATCCCATTAGTGTAAATGGTTCCGTTTTTGAAGGTTAAGGTGAGGTTACTGAAACAGATTTCTTCTAATTTGGGTGAATGCAACATAGTCAAACAAACTTTATTAAAACTAGAAGCAGGATGGACATAAGAGTAAAGGAGGAGGAACGAACATTTACATCGAAAAGTAAACCGTAATTGCATACTAACAAGGAAATGAAATTGAAATCCACTAATATATTTACATTCACATGTGTATATGTTAATAATTATTACTATTCATACTCATAGTTCCGTTATATTTACTCGTTTATTTTACATCTGGAAGTCAATATAGCGTTAATTTTTAGCTCACATCTCAGGCACAGGACTGTATCATACCGTAACGGTGTGATGACTTCAAAATGGCCGACAGCACTGAAATATTTTTGACGAGAAGAGGAATGAAAAGGCCCCTCCATCTTTCCGCGCGACCCCCAGCTCCATTTACTGAGCATGGAATAATTTATGGCCATCTCTAGTCGGGCTGCTCAAGAGACATCTGTGTTTCCTAAAAATTATGACGTGACACATTGTTTGAAGCATTTTGTGTACAAAGGGAATGAAATGTTGTGTGCTCTTGTCTCCTTGGCGGGAGATGAGAGATCCATTCCCATTCCGTAGCTCCCGATGACGTACGAACTGCAGTAGTGTGCCCTCCGTGGAAGCACAGGGCAGAACAACGAGGATGAAGTAAAGGGTGTTTCATGTCACAGCTTCGCACTATTCTATTATTTCAGGGTTTTTCGGTAGTCGTTGAATCAACGTTGGAATGTAGAAATTAACGATGTAGTTTCTGGGAGACTGCAGGATATTGGTTGCAGTTGAAGATGCACGTGTGAGAATGTATAGGACTGTAGAAATTAACGATGTAGTTTCTGGGAGACTATAGGATATTGGTTGCAGTTGAAGATGCACGTGTGAGAATGTATAGGACTGTAGAAATTAACGATGTAGTTTCTGGGAGACTAGGATATTGGTTGCAGTTGAAGATTCACGTCATCACGAGAATGGAATGTTTTTTTTAGCCGTAGCACGAATAAGAATGTAGAAGCATTGAAAGATTCCCTTTGAATTTAAAGCGTCATTATCATCGGATAATAGGCTTATTTACTGTAAGTCTCGGGATTGCTTCACATGGTTGCGATTAGCAATTACGAGAGTGGTACATAATTTAGTTCAATTGTAGTTTAAGCTACATTCCAAGTAGACCCAAACTAGCCGAAGTGCCCGTTCATTCTCAAAAGGAAAAATATGGAAAGGCATGACCTCGGATTTTAACCATGGTAATGTTCCACGGCAAAAATAAGAATTTTCATTCAATTTTCCTTCTTTTGGTTCGTTTGGTTTCCTTCTCGAATTCTTACGGCTCTTTTTCTAATTTAAATTTGCAAATGAAATAAACCTTGCAAGCGATAACAGTAAACTTTACGTGTATTTCTTATGGAAACAGTTTTAAACGTCTGGAGTCGAACCGGGGACATTTAGATGACTAAAATGTAGCCTATTATCTGTCCGGGGAAGAGATTTAACAATTTTCAAAGTTTGAAAGTTGTGCGACATCTGGTTCTCGAGTTTTAGGCGAACATACACACCTAAACACATACAAATATTCTACTTTATATATAAAATAACTCCAAGAGTTCTTCTGCATAACTTTGTACCGAAAGAGTTGCTAGAAACAGCGTGTATTCTGGATTGGGTTCCTCATCTTTTTCGATTAGATATACCGATAAGGCCATTTAGTAAAATGTTTACGAGAAAAATCAATACTTTTGAAGAAAATACTGATGATGAAACTGGCATTATTCCTTTTTTCACGCCTCTACAATATTGTGAGTTCAAATGGAAATATGGCGCTGTAGCCTAAATGAATAATTGCTGGTATACATTACTAATATTGGGCACCTTCGGTTGTAAGAGAGCTCTAATTTCTGATTGATAAGATTATCATTAAGAACAGTTAATCATTGAAACGCCGCTAGCGAAGTATATGGGATTCGACTGCTAATGTAACTCAAAATGTAGTTTGGCCCCAGGATGCGATAAGTTCTGCCACATCGAAATCAATGCAACCGTTTCACGTATTAATTCCAAGCTTTGCCGCACGAAGCATCCAGGATAGAGTAAATCTAAACATATCATGCCACAAAAATATTATGCCAACCACATACCATCATACAAGCCTAATTATTTTGGGGATAGAAAGTACAATTATATGACTCTTGGAAGGATGTACGTATTTGGTCGCAAAATTTGTCAGTTTTACGGGAATAATTTGCATGACCCAAATGAACCGCTGACAACCCAGGTCTGGGTAGCATTAATTTACATTTATCGATGGATATACCTTCAGGTTATAATAGAAATCAATATTACTGTCACCTTTTAGTTTCATAATATAACATTAGTTATTAAATGTTTCAATTCACAAAATTCTTTTTAACGTAAAAGGAAATTCATGGGATCAAATTTTCCGAAGTAGCTTCTTGTCATGGTGTAATTCCTCTAATCGGCTAAATTCACTGGAGGAACCATTATAGTTTTCAGTTGGTTCTTTAGTAGTAACTAGTGGTAATACTGGTAAAAGTGCTTCGACGGCTTAGGACATCTCCCACGTAGGCTCCCACCAGGAATCGAACCCGGGACCGCTTTCACCGAAGTGGAACGCGTTGCCCACTCGGCCGTCTGGAAGCCCTCTTGAATTACTTAAAGGTAATTAGTGTTCGCGAATTGCATTAGTAATAATAGTATCTTATCTCCGATAGTTCAGACAACTAAAGCTGTGAAAGCATTACGTGAAAGAATAACCGACCTGAAAGATCGAATCATTTCGACGTATGCATCTTCGTCGGAGAATGTCTGCCGAAAGCATCACGTTGCAGTTGTGTACAAGAAAAACTTTCCTACTCCTCGAGCAGTACTTAAAGAACAGTTACGAGCCCACAGAAAAAACTGATGTATATTGAAGTCGCTTTTCCCCAGTTTATTTGAAGTGAGTCGCATAGCCTCCGTCCTGCGTCTCAAGCAGAGATGCTCCGAAAATCATACCACACATGTCGCCTTCCTCGAATGGCCTCTCAGGAAAAAACCTCGTGTATTTTTGGATAGTTGTCAAGGGATGCGTCTTTAAAGGACCAACAAGAATGTGGGAAATAGAAGGAAGAAGTGCGAGCTTCCCTTTCAAAATAAACGACATCATGAGAAGGAGTAAGGAAAACCATGCTCTTCGATTAATTTATTCGATAAGCAACGCTGATATTCAAATTTTCCTTATTAGTGGAGCGAATTCCTAATAAACGCTTCGGAATCAGATTTAAACTGTCAGGTATTGCTCCAATAATGGAAAGCTATACGCCATAGGCGAGTTACATATAAACTGCATGTTCTAATGAAAATATTCATATAGTCATTTATCATAAAAATACCGCTGATAGATCATTTGTCCCAATATCTTCAGATTTTAAGTGCCCAAAAGCCATTTATTCTAAAAATCGAGCTAAGCAGTTGCCATTATATTTGGTGCCGTTAGTTGATTATGTATTACCCGTTGAAAACTATTTCTGTACTTTGAATAACATAATAATCATATGAAATATTCTAGAAATCATAAGAGATATTGAGAAAGTTTGCAACATTATTGTCGTTGTATAAATATGATAGCTCGTTTTACATAAGAAGCCAATATTAGGACATAAGTCTAATTTATGATTATGAATTGAAAGTTGACATTCTCACGCTCTTCAGAATAGAATATCAGTGAAATCGATTTAGTATTTTCTTTTCCCTTGGTCTCAAACTACACATCCTTTCTTTCTGTATACTCATTCACGAAAATGCGCTTTACTCTTTGGCAAAGGAAACTTGAAACAAACTCCGGTAGCTGAAAATGCCCCTTTGAATCACGTCGGGAGACATCACTAGGAAAAAATTAAATAACTGTCAGAAGTGAAATATCAAATATGTGTAAGAGAAGGCGATAAAATAGCAATGACAAAGCCTGGTTTCATCATCTTTAACTCTCGCCAAGTGTACCTTTCTAGAAGTTGCTTATATTGAAATATAGGGATACTACAAATTTGTTTTCCTTCCTGTCAATCTTACTCAAATCTTCTATAAAATTTTTGATTCACTTTACCACATGACGGTTGAGGGATAAAATCAAAGAAAAACTAGGTAGTGCCATTGTAGCATTTCATAAAGTAGAAAAAAGACTTATGTTCAGAGATTACGGGATATTCTGTATAATTTTTTAGGTAAATGGAGTTAAAGCTTGTATTAAATTGCAGTCAAAGTATTCATCGCAGACCGACTATCTCTATTAGCTCTTCAATTATCTCTAATAGAATTTTTTTATTATTTTATCAAGGTAAGAGACTTTAATATTAAATGCACAAAATCTCTGCTGTTGTGTTGTGTGCTCTTGTCTCCTTGGCGGGAGATGAGAGATCCATTCCCATTCCGTAGCTCCCGATGACGTACGAACTGCAGTAGTGTGCCCTCCGTGGAAGCACAGGGCAGAACAACGAGGATGAAGTAAAGGGTGTTTCATGTCGCAGCTTCGCACTATTCTATTATTTCAGGGTTTTTCGGTAGTCGTTGAATCAACGTTGGAATGTAGAAATTAACGATGTAGTTTCTGGGAGACTGCAGGATATTGGTTGCAGTTGAAGATGCACGTGTGAGAATGTATAGGACTGTAGAAATTAACGATGTAGTTTCTGGGAGACTAGGATATTGGTTGCAGTTAAAGATTCACGTCATCACGAGAATGGAATGTTTTTTTTAGCCGTAGCACGAATAAGAATGTAGAAGCATTGAAAGATTCCCTTTGAATTTAAAGCGTTATTATCATCGGATAATAGGCTTATTTACTGTAAGTCTCGGGATTGCTTCACATGGTTGCGATTAGCAATTACGAGAGTGGTACATAATTTAGTTCAATTGTAGTTTAAGCTACATTCCAAGTAGACCCAAACTAGCCGAAGTGCCCGTTCATTCTCAAAAGGAAAAATATGGAAAGGCATGACCTCGGATTTTAACCATGGTAATGTTCCACGGCAAAAATAAGAATTTTCATTCAATTTTCCTTCTTTTGGTTCGTTTGGTTTCCTTCTCGAATTCTTACGGCTCTTTTTCTAATTTAAATTTGCAAATGAAATAAACCTTGCAAGCGATAACAGTAAACTTTACGTGTATTTCTTATGGAAACAGTTTTAAACGTCTGGAGTCGAACCGGGGACATTTAGATGACTAAAATGTAGCCTATTATTTGTCCGGGGAAGACATTTAACAATTTTCAAAGTTTGAAAGTNTTTTATTATTTTATCAAGGTAAGAGACTTTAATATTAAATGCACAAAATCTCTGCTGTTGTCCATTGTCCCTATTAATGTAGAAGCCAAATATAGTTTCGGAAATGAAAATTTCAATGAAATGAATTTCTTCCTTGGGATTTTTCCTGGGTGCGCACCATCTTGCGCAAAGTCACCCTTACCTGTTTTCCTGTAAATGAATTTCATTTTCATTTCACTTTTGCTGCATTTCTAAATATAGAATCGCCTCCAATTGAGTATGCGTAACCATTTTGCTCAGAATGTGATAGATAATTCTTAATTTAAAACCTCCAAATGAAATAAGGGGCACACAGGTTAGGGATGGATAATTCTGTTCAACTTTCAGCTATATTAGGAGATAGGACCGAAGTTTTATTTCATCTCTTTAGTTTACAGATTGTTTCAGGGCAATATTACGCTGAATCAGCTGATTTTTTTAAGAAGAGAAGGAAAATACATGCATCGATGTCACACAAGGACTCCAACCATTAGAGCCGAATTCACATCTTCAAAAGGGAAAAGATTTCCTTAGTCAGATGGTTATTTTTTCGAAATACTTTTTAATAGTTTGAATTTTGAATGAAGGTCTTTTCGATATAATCGATTAATTCTTCCGTTGATAAGTGGAACTCCATAAAGGCGAAAAAGATCTTTTTCGATTGGTTTGAGGTATGCCGGGCCATTTGAATGCGAAATTTTTCAATAGTACGTGTCGGAAAAACAAATTTAATATTTAATGCTCAAAAAATTGTATCGAGCAACAATTTACATTCTCTGTCAATTTAGGGGTAGGAAAAGTCGATTATATATATTAGATTGATATGTTATTTAGCCACATGTTACTTGTGATGCATAACTAATATAAGGTGTCTGAAAGGTACTCAGGGATTATCTAATTCCGATTTAAAGTTACGCTCATAGTTTTCGGTCTCTCGCTATTTTGCAGTCCGGACGTTTCACCCAGGCGTTCTCCCAAGCGATTCACTTGAAGGGCATTTCACCCCAATACATATTGCTCAAGAGACGGATCATCGAAGTTTAGTTCACCCAGTGGAATTTTGTCCATAGACATTACGTCCAAGACTTCTCACCCAAGAATTGTTAACATAAGAGTCGGTTCACCCAAGAGATATTTTACGAAATGAATATTTCACTTTATGGATGCTTTACCAAATGATGCTTCAGAAAAGCATTCAGTTTGGATACTTTGGTTGGGCCTCCTGACATTGTTTAAAATTCGTTTCTGAAATATTAATAATTTCTGCGGAAGATTAAAGTTACATACCTTTCTATCAGAGGTCTATATATTGACCTGACGTTAGAACTGGGACGGTTCGAAAAATTACTTCATTTTCTGAAAACTGTGTGAAATCCCGGCAAACGTTTATAAAAATCCTCCTCGGGTATGTAATTCAGGTGAGGTATAGAACTGCTGCGATATACAAACGCATGGAATAGAAATAGCCTGCCATATATCAGCTTCGTGGAATTGCTTTAGATACAGTAAGCAGGCTTTTCCAGCCAATCATGCGTATTAAACTGTAGAATAGAATCGACCCTGATGGGAAAGTTAATCAATAGCATTCCAGAAGCAATCAAAAAGTGTATACTTCCGCCATCCTAGACGGTATCATCCGAAACAAAAGAAGAAAACCCTTCTTTTACTGCTAATGATGCCTTCTGTAATAGCGAATTGCGCATCGGGACACTTTTTCTTGGTTTTTGGAGCTGGAATGATATTGATATTAAACTATATTTGATCCCATAAACACATCCGTAAGTAGCGATTTTAACAAACATTAGATTAATAAGTGATTACCGCAGTTAAAGTTACATTCGTCAAGGTAAAATACCTACTTTATGGTAAACTTCCACAATACGGTTAAACATTTTTGAAGGAGGAAGTACGAGTATTTGATGACTCTTAAGTCTATGAATTATGAATATTGTTTAAGTTTTTTGATTGCGATGGAGGGAAATTATATCTTTCCTAGTTAATTTTCATCTTCATCAACTTCTATTAGATAGTAAAATCTTGATTGAACCTACGAGCTGTCGAGCCTTAGATATAATTATGATGAACTGAACAACGCTTTGAGATCATAATTTGATATTTCATTTTAGCATTCCCCACGGAGAGACCTCACATTCGCGCAAGAAGCTATCTTTTCTCAAGACTCGAGCCACCCGTCTAAAACTAAAGAATGCATACATCTTGCGAAATGAGTGTTATCATCTCTCGTGCTTATTTACCTTTTTCGCCATATTTTTTTCTTACTGGTTCAACGTCTTGCGTAACGTGTTCCCGAGCTGAGAATCTCCCTTTTTCACACAATTAAATGAATATCCATTAAATTTATACATGCTTTATCGATTCCTTTCAAATTACGTGTTCTACTTGGAGCATTTTCATTACATAATACGCAACTACGGTAGATATACGCTTAGAATTAAGCATTTCCATCTTGCTTAAAACTTTGCTCTAGTTTATTCCGTTGAAGAACCAAGCTAGCTAACATTTTATTCAATAGCAAGAAGAGCAATAGCCATATATTAACGAACGAACTTGGAACATGTTATGGCAGACACATAGAACTCCTTACCGAAAATCTGCATTTTTAGATGCGAATCTGCTGTAAAACTCTAATCGCGATACACCAGCGATACCGGACTGAGCTAATCTGTTTCGAAATGAACCTCATCATATATTTGTATACATGCGCACACGTGTATATTATATGCATACTACATGCAAAAACACACCAATCATGCTGTTTCATTCGGGTTGTGTCCCACTAATTGCCTTCTTCGTTCACAATACTTCACGTTTTCCTATCCTTGCATGCGTAATTAGCTTCAAAAACATTCATACAACTCGTTTTAAATCCCCTTTCATTATTTTAACATCATAGATTTATTTTCTAAGGGTTTACTATCTTTTCTCTGCATTCCTACCCCTTTTGCATCAGTCAATTCCTCATCATGCGACATCTACGTCAATCTGATTCCGTAAATCCTTTACTCATACCCAAACCAACGCAAGACTACCCTTTCTTATTGCAAACGATCCCTTTCTTTCAATCTTCCATTATAAATCGGCCCTGGCTGTACTATTGCCTTACATATTAATCATGGAATTCTTTAAATTATTCCTCCCTCAAGCCTTAGCTTCCCATGCCTTTATCACTCCTTGCGTGGCGTGTATCTTCAAGCGTCGACTCTCCTTTCGCGCAAGGCACGTCTCCGGTTGAGGACCCTTCTCACGCTGCACCAGCTATAGAATTAATCTCTTACGAAATGAGTCCCATTATCTCACGTTCCGTTATCTTCCCCATTCTTTTCCTTGCCTTTTTTAGCCCTTGCGTAACGTGTATCTTAGCCGAGGAGCGAAGTCGTTACTCGAGACGCGGCAGGCACTCGGAGCTAACTTGTCTCCTGTGGATGAGACTCATCCTCACCATCTTACCTCTCTTCCCCTCCCGTTCGTATTTGAGGAGATGACACATTCCCCCCTTCTTCATAGACTCCCTCGAGCGACATGGAGACACGAGTATCCCTATGAATCCTAACCGAAGAGGAAAACTCTCTTTGAAGGTACACGCGACGCCACAAGTCCTCAAGAGTATGTTCATTCATCATATTTCGTTTATCTTTGAGAGGCTGAATGGGAAAGAAGTACCGCCATTCATCTTTTTTCTTCCGATGATTCGCGTTCTTATCGTTCTGAATGAGTTTTTTCTGCTCGTAGCGATGTCTGATTTCCTCTATTGGGTCTTAAGTGGGGGTTTTTCAGGAATAGAAGAGTAGTTTTAGCTGACCTTAACACGTAATCTGTACACGGTGTAGGCTCAAGGCGTGTGCAACGTAGGAAAAAGTAGTGTTTTTCGACGGCTGAGGTCATTTCACACATATGGGCCCCCACCGGGAATCAAACCCGGGACTGATTTGACTAAAGGCAAACACGCTACAGCGTGGGTGGATTTATAACAAGGTGCAATAGGTGCTAGCTTCGCTTACATTTATGTACGTTGTCACAGTTATGTTATCATTGAAGCATACAACTCAGTATTTGGGTAGGATGTGTACCCCTGCCATACCCTGAAAGTAGGCTTGCTGGGTTTTGTGTAGATGTAGTGTGAAAGGGTGAATTTATGTAAGGTCGAAGGTTTCCGCGGCGATCGGCTGTTTCCATTAGTGAATTTATGCTGTTGAATTTCTTTGATTGAGACCAAGAACTTTGCTATAGAAATTTCTTGATCTAGTGCTAATATGTCCATGATTTAACCTCTAATAGGCCGCATCAGCTCTCAGAAAGACCGCACGGGCCGCAGATCGTACTTTTCTCTGTAATTTTAATCATTAATAATTCCTTTCGTATCATTAGTCGAATTGCATCGCTGTTGTGATATTATAAATAAGTTTTTCACCTATCAGAGTAGATTACAACTAAAAGGTGCTTCTATCCATTTCAGCTATTAAGCTTCATGATAGAAACTTTAAGGATTGTATTATCCACTTGAGAACAGGCTTCTTTAGCATTGTGCAATTATAGAATTTCATTCGTTTTGGCAATGAATACTTATTTAGACTTGACTCTTTTCTCCTCAGTATACTAAGATGACCTACACGGCGCTCTGCACCATTACATAACTTAATAGTCTCTGTTCGAATTCACATTTAGACCAAATGGAGGCCTAACAGTGTAGCAAAGATATGAAGTTCATTCAGAATTTACATTAGTATAATATATCTTAACTTTGAGAGTGAACATAATTCGATGTTACTAATGGAAAGACCTCTCGGGTTATGTGGGACAGGAAGAGCAAATCAGTGCTCCGCGACTAACCGTGTGAGAAGCTCGGGTCTTATGGAACACTCGGAGCATGACTGGGTGAGAGAAATACAAGATAGCTGTCATTAGAGAGAGAGGATAATAGCTAACGAGTTTGAAGACGTAGTAATGATAGTCATACTTTAATGATGGTAGAGTCCAATTAGGAGACGAGGAAAGGGATTTGGGGAATACTTAACACCAACCAGGATACAACTGGGAAAGCCAAAGGTGTAAACAAAAGTGGGAAACGTCATTAGCGACTGGGGTTCGAACCTAGGTCTTCCACTTTACGGGCAGAGGATCTAAGCCAATTAAGTTGTCTCGGAGAGAAGTCTCACTCCCTCTTTAAGGAAGCTTTTATGGAAAAGTGACTTGTGGAACTGCTTAACGGCACCCACCGCTGCAACGGTCCTCAATTTATGACCGGTTTACTCTTTCGATTCTTCATTGTGTGAACCGCAGACGAATTACAATAATACGTGTATGTTCACTTGAATTCCTTTTCCCAACTGACTTAACTGCCATCTTGGCAAATCCATCTTGTATGTACGAGAGGCAACCGTATAAGTCAAATCGTATAAGGCAAAAGATCGCATAAGGCAAATTCTGCTCAAAATCGTTTCTAGCCGTTGTTCTCTTCGTCTGGAGCCAGGTAAAAAATTCTAGTAACTGATTTTCTTAAAAGATTTACATTTTTTTCCATTCCTATGGATTTTACTCATCCGTAATAATCATATTACTAGTTAAATTTAACTGTTTAATGGTGCTCATGTACGGTATTGTGCTGTAGAGGAAATAAAATTTGTTGTTATTTCCATCGACATAATTTCAGACTAGAACGGCTACTTTGAGGTCAGACTAAATTTGTTACTTTCTCCGCAAACTTTCTACCCCGAGAGAATTCTCCCTGAGAATCCCCTAAGCATTTTTATTTATTAGTAACATCGTTTTATGTCTTCCATAATATTCAGACCGAAGACTGATATGAACCTCAGCCCCTACCTAATTAGCAATAATTAGTCCCTGGACAGGAAAGAGGCTCACTAGGCAAGATGAGGAGTGAGGTAATTTTCCCTTGCTTTCCTCACTGTGCCAGAATGTTAAGATTTTAAAACGTTTACGTAATTACTTTGTTAATATTACATTCTGAAGAATTCAATCAGGAAAGTCAGGAATGAATACCGTTAATTAGCATCTTTCTGCAGTTCAGATTATCACAGTCATTTACATATATATCTACATATGCTCCCTGCAAACCTCCTTTCCGCGAGTGGCACGGGGTACATTTCCCATGACTCTACTTCCGTAATCAATTAATTTCGCGTATCGTTCGCGGATAAAAATGAATTTTTGAAACGACTGGTTTTAGTATCTGTTTCTCTGGTTTTTCTCTCAGTATCAGAACGGCCTATGTAGCAGGGATGACGCATAATATCAGCTACATCTCCTAAGAATACACCTTCTCTGAACTTACTGAGTGAATTAAGTCTTTATTTAGATCTTCAATCTTCTAGAGATTCCCATCCTGCGACCTGAAACATTTGAGGGACACTAACTGATTTGTAGTAACATTTTTTACGAAACTTATCGTCTTTCGCTGTACTTTTTCTAATTCTCGAATACAACACTCTTCGGCAGATCCCATAAACTTCAAGCATTCTCATGTAAGAATGAGACAGAAGTAAATGAAAGGTACATTTTTCTCTACCATATACCTAAATAAAAATCAAGAATATTCGATCCATCAGGGTATGCTAACCAAAAGCAACTTTCAGCATTCTATGCTTGTTATCATTTGTTTTTGCCACATCCTGTCAATTTTCCTTTATCTCGCCTCTACTCTTCATCCAGCTCCCTGTCGCCTCCTTTGTCTTTTCCTCTACTTTACTTCACAACTCATTTCTCCTTCGATCTTCCACCCTTTCCGTACCTTAACCTATCCATTTCTTCAGTACACCCCCACCGATCCCTCTCCCATCAACCCCTGCCCACGCAACCGAAGATCCCATCTTCTGCATCCACGCGGAAGGCGGTATGAACCGTCCGAGAGCTCTCTCGAGATAATACAGGACCCTTTCCTTTTAAATGTCTATCCTCCCACACCATCCTGAGCACCTCTCCCCCCTCTTCTCGCTGCATGTTTGTATTTTTCTCCGCCTTTTTCTTTTCCTCTCCGCTGTGGTGGAGGTTATCCGTCGACGTGTGTAGGGCGGAGGAGGAAGGGCATGTGGTCGGGAAGCAGTTGGTGGAAGGGGCGGTCTAATAATAGCGGCCCTTCTCTTGCGTCAGTTAATTCGTCTTAGGGATATCCCCGCGTAGGCCTTTTACCTTGGGTCTCGGCTGCCTTTACACGCACGCACGTACCCTCGGTGAACGGAGGATTTTTCGGAAGGTCCCTCTTCGTAGGGATTTTGCGAAAGCTGTTCTCCCGCGGAACTGCTACCGATTTTCCTCCAGGGGACATTTCGTCCGCGGATTCCGCCGAGCAATGCTCGAAAGTAGTTTCCGGCGCGGGGTTTTGTCGGAACGAATTTACCCGCCGTGAAATGGGTGCTGCGGGTGTGGGAAACGTCTCTCGGGGCCAATTTTTCTGAAAACGAATTCTCCGCGCGATGGTTTTTAGGAAGTGAGATTTTTCCGAGGACCTCTCCGAAGATGAGCTAGGAAGCCTGTTTGCAGAATGAGAATCGTTCCGAAACTGATGAAACGGTGGCGAATTGGGACAAGGGCTTGGAGAGGAGAATCGCATCAAGATGTAATCGGTGGCTCGGACATTTGATGGTCCCTCGCGAATAAAGCTATCAGTGGGTGTACATTGCTACTCCATTCTAAACCTATAGTAAAGATATGCTGGTTATAGTATATCATCAACGGTGGCGATGCTTACAAGTATAAAAGGTCGAAATTTCCCTTGACATGTCACAAATCAATACGATGGGAATATATAAGTCATCTTAAAAGAAAGAACACTTCATAATTTCCACAACAGATTTTTATTGACTATTTTTGTCAACGATTTGACATCTCCACCTGAATATGTCAACGCGTATTCTATAAAAATTGCTATGGAGATTACGAAATATTCTTTCTTGTAAGATGTGTGTTGAGGTCCACGAAGGATGAACATGTTAATGTATTCTTAAGGCATTTAAAAATTCTCCAAATTTTGAATATCTCAAAGTCTATAATTGATAGCTCAGAGCAAAACTTTTACAAGGTTGATACACATTGATCTGTTGGAGGTTTTCTATGATAGAATAGATTTCCCCTCATCTGATACATTTCGCAGCGGCTTTCAAGCTCAAGGGCGTTTCTGCATTCGGAGCACTTATATTTATTAAAAGTTACAATGAAGACGTATTTCTTTCATCTTCACGCCACATTTATGTGTCCACTCCGAGAATGCGGCACACTAAGAGGATTTTTTCTAAATTTTGTCCAAATTCATGTTATTGGGGGCCTCAATCTTAACGTTGTGCCTAGGGCTTTTGATGACTTAAATCTGCCCCTGGCGTGGGCAAAAGTCGCAGGTGGCCTGTATAAGAACTAGTCATGTGACGTTAACCAATTTTCGACGGAAAAACTATCACTGTTATTTGAAATCTGACGCTATCAATCATTACAACGAAAAACAAACGTCACAGAAATCCGCTTGCTGGTGCAATTGACCTTAGCTGTCGAGACACCAATAAAACTAATACAACTAATGTACCATTATAGCGATATCATAATAGAAACGAAAACCACAACGCTGTCAACTACAGATGTACATCGCGCAGTGAAATTTCTAGCTGAAATAAGCCCATACGAGGCATCAAATCGAATGCGCATGGAAACGTCGGAAATCGTATACCATAGTTTTTTTACGGCGCACTTGCATGCTGAGGTACACCGAGAAAAAAGTGCTACACGTCAATTATTAATGGCCAGAAATTTAGCAGCATTAATCACCGCCCAGAGAACCATCTTCCGATAGCGATCTACTCTTCCAATCCTTCACATACCACCCACGTTCACCGCCCTCCCCTTCCGCATCCGTCTAAAATCAACACGTGACCGCCAGACGGCACTCTTGAGGCGCATCCCAAGGACTCATCTCGCCAATTAATCGTCCCATAAGACCCGTCGACGGAGCGGCCGCGCAAAAAATAATTCAGTTCCGCAACGAGCGGAAAGGGGAAACACAAGAGGAAGAAGGGGTCGAGTCGGTAACGAAGCACGAGGGCCTTCGATAACGGACGCGTAGCACGCGTGGCTTCAATGGCGCAAATTACGGGAAAGGAGTCGTCATGGATTACTCTCAAGAACAAAAGACTGATAAAGTGGCGAAAGTTTGGGTGTGGAGGGAAGCGGGGAGGGCGGGGTGAAGAGGTCATTAGGAAAGCGAGCGAGAGAGAGTGAGGGATGAAGAGGAAGAGATAAAAAAAGAGGAAAAGGGTTGCAGATAGCGGTTGGATGAAGTGGAGAAGATGGTACGGGGAAGAGCCAAGCGGTTGCTTTGCATCGATAAGAAACTTGGAGGAATGGATATAATTTAGCGGAGGTGGCGAGTTGAGCTCATCCATCACGGCGGGTCGAGTGAATGAAACGTTAAATATTATCTCGAACCATAACCACTAGGGATAAGGACGCCGTAAGTTGTTGTTGCGTAGGCTTTTGACGACGGCCACGAAGTGGAGGGCCACGTGGTACAACATGTCGTGAGAGCGCATGGCCGCAAGGAGTTACGATGCATTTTTGCGGAGTCTCCTTGTTTCATTTATTATATATCATCACTGTTTCACTAGTTTTTATTCATGCATTAATCAGAGCGGTCTTGACAGTATTATGGGTCCCTGGCCAAACCAGTGTGATGGGACCCCAACGACAACCATTCACAAGAATGAAATGTAAATAGTCCGTAATATTCAAAATATATTCATTAATCGACACTTCAAAAAAACTGGAGTTAAAACATAAACACAGGTTTGATGGCACGGTATGAAATTACTAACTACTTCTTATAATAACAGAAGCATTATCGGCATTTCTTTTCAAAGAATTTCCAAGAAGCCTTCAGGATTTCATTCGAATGATTTCAGGCATATGAATACAGGCATGAATTACTTAAAACCTCAAATACATTTTTATTAATTGCAAGTCTCTTGAAGTACATAGATTATCATGAGGCCCCTACGCTCTTGGGTCCACCGGGCTAGCGTCCCGTGGACCCGTGCGTTAAGATGGCTTTAAAGTGAATGCATTCTTAACCTTCACGATGTTCCATTTTGAGCCGGGAAGGCTGATTGCTCCGATTATATACAACTCTCCCTACATAAATTTCCTATTACTTCGCACATCTATACATTTTCATTTAGTCCCTTCACTCCTCCGTGGTTTTTTCTCCGTCTTCCGTTTGCATCCGCTCACGCAATCAGTTCGACTTTCATTGGCCTCCAAAAGTCGAAAACAACGAACACGTCCTCCCCTTTTATTCTGGTCACGCACAGATTCTTTCAGGCCATACTTTCATCATAACATAATCATACTCCCTAACAATTATTGGCATAATCTCTTTCCTTTTTATCATATCTAAAACATTACTCTAGCACAAGTTTCGATTTTGAAGTCGTCATCGCACTCCTACAGATTTAGACGATATTTTTCAAATTACCTGTATCTCGTGAAAGTTAGAGTAAATAATAGGAGATAGGTTAATCAATTACCAAAATACATTGGTTTTACAGAAAATAGCGTATGAAGTGTATACTAAACTGTACTTTAATAGATGACAGCTGCATCTGTAAGTGCTGCGTCGAAGTAGCAATTCTTTTACGGGTGTCGTGGCTCTGTCTGTAAATAAAGCTAATCCAGAAGTATTCGAGATACTTTTCTTCTATTCAAAATTCTAATGTATCAAACCTTATCAATTTAGCGCTCTGGATCGGTTTTCTTTCTATATTTCCCAAACGTTATTCCTGTTATCTTCACTTAATCTTGCCTTCATTTCTTAATTTGAGAATAGTTTTTCAGTTTCTTTAATAGAAATAATTTTTATAGCATAAAAATGGCATATGATCTTGCTAATCGATGAAGATGGGAAATATGCAGCCAATAAATGATCTTTGAATCCTGGGACAGAGAATCGGAAAACCCACGCTACATTGCTCCCATTTCTTTTATTTTCGACGTATTTCATGAAAGGACTGAAAGATGTAGCAGATGATAAAATAAAACGCAATCTTGTCAGGTATTATGTCCATCAACCATGCATCTTTAGGTTTCATTGTTTGAGGTTTTATGAGAAATTATAATAATTTATTTGAAATTTCTCTCTGTGAATACTCCCTGTTAGCTTTACTTTCTCCAGCTATATTGTACTTAATCACGTATTGTTTAATAAAAGCACAAACAAAATAGCCATAAAAATGAACTTTTGGAAGAAAATACCATTCGATAAGTGTCCTTCAAAAATACCATCATTCTCCGCTCAACGCCTTCCGATAATTATTAAATTAGAAATTTTAGCTAAGACGATACTGCAAATAATATTTGCACTAAATCGGAATAATGGCTACGGAGAAATAGCTCGTTTAGATTTTAACGTTACAGTTACTTTCGTCAATGCAATGACGGGAAACCTGAACCCATATGAATTAGTGCACTTTAAAAACTTCATTAACAGCAGCATTGTTACATTTTCCGCTTCCTTATATAAATATTTTGTAATCGAGTTTCGTTGGGTCGAATGAAATGGAATTTTTGTCGCATTCTTCGAGATTTACACCCGTAACTAACAAAACGAAAATTCCCAAATTTGCCCGTATTTATAAGAATGAGTTGCAGCCTTCGTGGAGATTTCCGAAGGCTAATCCACCCACAAATACCATCCACGAGAGAGAAAAAACGAGGCAAATGAACAAGAAGAATTAACGGCCCTAGGGGAAGACGATCGACTCTTAGTACACCACTAGGAAACACTTCCACTCGAGATATTCCTCCAAATATTTATTTCTCATTTTTTACTTCGCTAGCTTTTTTCAAGGGCCTTTGCCATCGCCGAGTGTGATGTAGCAAAAGGGTAACACGAGCAAGGGATGCTCTCAGTCCTCCGATAAGTAGCGGCTGCATCTCTTAGCCTTCCGCGGCTTCACTCAAGATGGCTGCCGCCATTTTTTCACCCGAGCTCCTTTTTTATTTCGTCTTGTTTCCTCTCGCGGAAGAGGATGAAAGGGAGCGCGGGAAAGGCGGAGGAAACCTTGTAATGTTCTGCTCACTTCCGGGAGTTCTTCTGGGAAGTGGTTGCCCCCCCTTCCTCCTACAACCCTACACACACTTCCCCAAGCACGCACGCCGATCCGTATGAAATCGAGACTTTGGCACACGTCAGAAGACATAAAATTAGGCTCGTTCCGATGGAAAGAGGTGTGCTTTTTGTGGAGAGTAGGGAAAGAAGTTCTTTTCCGCGAGATGTAAAAGAAGTAGTTTACCACAGAGGCATTTTCCAAGTCCATGTCTTCAGTACTGTTTGTCCAGGAAGTGCATCAAGGAAACCCTTGAGTGGGGATGGTCGACCTACGATGTATCCGCCAAAAGGAAGCGGTGTAATGAGTCGAGAGAAGCATTAAAAATGAAATTTTGTATAATTTACGTACGCACAAATTTACTTACAAACACAATGTAACCTACCACTGAATTTTAGGGAGCGCATTGGTCACAGTTTATTATTATAGCTTATGCCCCTTTCTTGCGGTTTATAAGACGCATTTTAAATGAAACTATAAAAATTAAAATTGATGATCGAGTCGTGCAAGATTGGCCTTCCATGCCCTGGAGCAGTTTCCATACGTTTACGACACGTATGTACCACTAGTGACACTTACGAGCTTGTGTGTTGGGACACTAGCAGATTGACTCCAGCTTTATTTTATTATAATTTATATATTATAGAAGCTCCTGAATCCCAAATTTTAACCAAATGCGCATGTTGACCCGTAAGTTCAGCATCACTTCTACTATGGAAAACAGCTTCTTAACATTCTAGTCTTCCCGACGTTTTCTGAGTATTTCCTATGTATATTCAGCCAATTCAATGAATTAATTAATCAAACGATAATTAACTGATCAAATGTGAGTGATTATTTAAGAGCAATTCTCTGATCTAATCCTAAAATATGTTAAGAAAAATCGTAGACTGGGTATATTCTTTAATGTGGAGAATAAATCTTAAAATATTACCAGGAAAAATGGACATGAAAAAATGACCGTGGCTCGAACCAGGAAACTTCCGTTTCCGGAAGGAATTGGAAAATTCCAGGTATCATATCCATTTTTCCTTGGGATTTTTTCTACATGCATGACTTAACGTGCAAATTCAACTCTACTCTTTTCCTCAAGATATCAATTTGAAATACTTATCTCATAGCATTGCATAATGCACTACTTTCTTTAATGGACATTAATGTCTCCGAAGTCGTTTACGTTACTTGACAAGGTTATCTCCTCTAAAACTGAGAATAACTGAACCGCAAAGAAGTACAAGGAAAATGTAGAAGCTGAAGAAAGAAAGCTGACGTATTTCATAATCTTAATTCGCAAGTCGTTTTCCTCTACTAATGTTCAACATTTACTATTCTTTCTCCTCGCAATGGAATCATTTTACGAAAGTAGCTTTAGCATGCACCTTTTGGATGAGATTTATACCTTCTACGTTGTTAGAACCATTTTTCCTGTCGAAAATAACTCATTGTTAAGAACATTTTTGCCGTTTATTACTTTGTGCTTTGCTTTGCGTAGGATTCGAGAGAATTTTCATCTGTAGCTCATCCCTAAGTCATATGACAGAACTGCTATATATATTTTCTCTTAATTTATTAATC